>JAKOGI010001492.1:0-20000 GCA_029747015.1 Carnegiea gigantea
TAATTGTGCCTAAATACTTCAGAAATTGTGAGTTAGGGTTTTGGGTTTGTTGGTGGTCGAACCTTATGCGAGAGGCAGAGCTGATTCTGAGCTTTGGGCGTTCAAATTTAGCTTCAATCCAGCCAGTTTGCATGCATATAGCTTGGATTCGAGGTGGGGAAACCCTTAATCCCTCCTATTTTATGAATTTCGAATAATAATTATACGAATCAGCTTACTGAATTGGTAGATTGGATTGTTGTTGTATGAATTCGATTGTATGTGTGGACAAACCTTGAGCTTCCCTAATTTGTGGCTTCCCTTAATATTTGCGAATTCGTATGTGCTATTCAGATTTTGAGCCTCGAAAATGGGTGGTTTATAAGTAAAAGAAGTCTTTATTGTTTTGGTGTACATTTAAGCCTGGTTTTAAGAAGTTTGCAAGTACTAACTATTTCATTCGAACAAACTTAGGTTACCTAGTCTAGGGTTAATGCGTTTGAAAACCCACTACTCCATAAGCTGGCCTCAAGGTAGATTTTGGTCAAACTTGAGTCTTTATGAAGTTTCGAGTTAAGAACTGGTAAAGCCGTTACGTTTTAAGAAGCATTTACATAGAAAATTTATGAAGAGATGTTTGCCTCATAAACGAGCCAAGTGCTTTAAGTTTTTGAATGATAGCAAGTTTGGGAACATTTTAAGCCTTTAGTTTATTTTGACACCCGTCTTGAGTTTCAAAATGGAATTTGCAGACGAATCTTGCTTGCACTTGTTGCTAACTAAGTATTTAAGTCCCAAATGGGTCTCGATTTCGAACTTAGTTTGAATTAAACGTTAACTAAGCATGTTATGTCTCAAACTCTGCGACTTAGTAAACGTATTACGTTTAAAAGAAGCTTTTTAGCTAAAAAGTGAAGTCGTTTTATGAGTTAGCAATCGTTTTACATTTATAAGAAGTTTTTAAGTTGAAAACTAAGTCATTTTATAATTTAGCAACCTTATTACACTTATATGTAGCTTCTAAGTTGAAAACGAAATCGTTCTACGATTTAGTAAACTTAATTCGTCCATACAAAGCGTTTAAGTTGAAAACTAAGTCGTTTTACGATTTAGTAGCCTTATTACATTTATATGTAGCTTCTAAGTTGAAAACGAAATCGTTCTACGATTTAGTAAACTTAATACGTCTATACGAAGCGTCTAAGTTGAAAACAAAGTCGTTTTACGGTTGAGCAAACCTATTACATTTATACGAAGCATTTAAGCTAGAAACTAAGTCGTTATATGATTTAGTAAACATTTTACGTTTATAAAAAGTCTTTAAGTTATTTATGAAGCCGACATGCTTCTTCTAAGTTTAAAACGAAGTCGTTTTACAAACTAACAAACGTATTATGTTATTAAGAAGCTTTTAAGTTGAAAACTAAATCGTTTTACGATTTAGCAAACTAATTACGTTTATACGAAGCTTTAAAGTTAGAAACAAAGTCGTTTCACGAATTAGTAAACATATTTTACGAAGTTAGTTTACATGTCAGCAAAATTATTACGATTATGAAAAGCTTTTAAGCTATTCATGAAGTCGATTTATGAGTTAGTAAACTTGGCTTGTATCATGTTCATCCTTTTGCGTTTGAAAGATTGAAATGAGTGTAAAAAGGGCAACTAAAGGTGATTATTTACGAATCCTAGCTCTGGCATACATGCTGGTTAACAACCCAAGTTTTGAATCGTGAGTTAGTAGACTCACCATGATTTTTAAGAGGCTTTTCTTGATGTTTACCTAAAAGCTACAGTTGCAAGAGGATTATGTTTTTATGTTATGAGATCAATATATATATATATATATATATATATATATATATATATATATATATATATATATATATATATATATATATATATATATATATATATATATATATGAATAAGTATATGCATGTTGTTTACTGAGTATGTATGTGTATGAATGTTATAAGTTTCTAAGACATATATATGAATAAGTATAAGTATGTATGTGTACGAATGATTATGTTATGTTATGTATACATGGAGGAGCTACTCTAGACACTTTAAGCTTAAGTCTGAGACCCAGGGATGGTGGTTTAGTTCCCGCCTGGTATCACATAAGTTATATTATGATAGATTCAGGGATGGTGGTTTGATTCCCGCCTGAAGTCTAAGTATGAAAATTGTGTCTCAGCATAGTATGATGTCTGTCGGGATAGGCGTATATTGCTGCTCGAGTTTGGCCGACCCGGGATGGCAGTAACAAAGTACCTCTAAGGGTCTAGTCTCCTCATTTCCATGAATAAGTTACTATGTATGATTCTCGGTAAGTGAAACTTATGTGCAAAACACCTTTTATGCTATGTTTCTGGGTTTACGTAACTTTATTATGTTAAGTCAATGCATTACGGTTTCTTCTAAAGTTAAGCTTTTTGGTATGACTATTCCTTCGCTCGGTTATGGTTCGAATATGAAGTATTATGTGGAAGCTCTTGAACTAAAATGAATTATAAAAGGCTTTCGTAAGTTAATATGTATTTTAAGTATGTTTTGGGAGAGAGGGTTTACTCACTGAGCGGTGGTTGCTCATTCCCATTACTTTTCCCCTTTTTTCCCAGATCGACAGATATGTGACTGATGCGTGGAGTGAGGATGGACTTGCTTGGTTTGATTATGACATGATTATGTAATATTGATTATGTTTGTAAGATTATGTAATTAATCATCTTTTTGTAAGGTTTATGAACATTAGAAAGGCTCTATGTACTCCGGGCGTGTGGCCCGTAGAGTTGTGGACTCCGGTGTGTAGCCGTTGAGTTTTTGGTATTCTTTTGTACTTTTATGCAATTCAGGGATCTTTATGTAAGGCTTAGGCCTGGGAAGAAGGTCAGTTTTCAATGAAAACTCTGTCCATTTTGCTCAAGGAGCTAAGAAAACACTACCTCTCCTAGCCTACGGTTAAGTCCAAAGCCTAGTTCTGTAATTGTGGCACATATGCTATGTAAGTTTTCTTAAGTTCTGACTGTTAAGTCCCAATAGGTTATGTTTCAAATTGGTTAAGCAAGTTGCCTTAACTGTCTTTCCCAGGGAAAGACTGTGGCATGTAACACGACCGGGTGAGATCGGGGTGTTACATTTGGTGGTATCAGAGCAAAAGAAAATGAGATTTGACTCGCCGATATGTTTTATGTGCTAAGTGTTATGTGTTATGTGCTATGTGTTATGTACTATGTAATGTATGTTACATATTAAGTGTTAAGTGTTTAATTGTTGTAAGCTTACCAGGAGGGGGTTGATGGAAATTCCTCTATGGGTAACATATGTATATGATGCACATAAGTAACCTGTATTACGAGCGCAAGAGTTAAGATAGTATATGATATGTCGGAAGAGAGGCAAAATCCTCCTCCACCTCTGCCTCCAAATGATGGGATAGAGATGCTAATTAAATTTCTAAAGCTTAAGCCACCTACGTTTGACGGAGCGCCGGACCCAATTTAGTATAAGTACTAGAAGAGGAAGATTGAAGGATTGCTTAAAGTCATAGAGTGTCCTGCTAATTATAAGGTGAGGTTTGTAGCTCACTTATTTGAGAAAGATGCTAGTTTTTAGTGGGATACCATTAAGCCAAAAGAAGGTGAACAACCACTAAGTTGGGCGCAGTTCAAGGGATTATTAGATGAAAAATACTATTCTAAGGAGGTAAAATGGGCTAAAGAGCAGGAATTTTTGGACTTAAAGTAAGGAAAAATGCCAGTTATTGAGTATATGTCTAAGTTTAATGAATTGAGTAGGTTTGCTCCTCATCAAGTGGCAAATGAGAAAATGAAAATGGAACGGTTTGAGAGAGGCCTCAAAGCTAAGTTAAAAACAAACATGGTTGCACTAACCTTTCTAAATCTCCAAATGATGTACTAAAAAGCCATCAAAGTGGAGCGCGCTATAGATGAGTGTGAAGCATCTGAGTTAGCTGCGCAACAGAAAAGGAAGCATGAGGTCGAAGGCTCACAAGGAGGGATACGTGGGAATGGGAGGAAACCTAACTCCAATCATCAATCTCAGAAGGACTGCACTCCATATGAGCCAAGGCCTCGATGCGAAAAGTGTGGCAAAGTCCATAATGGACCTTGTGCAAGGTTAATTGGGACATGCATTGAGTGTGGAGAAATTGGGCATTTCTAAAACCAATGTCCAAAGAAAGTACAACAAAACATCCAAGCTAATCAAAGGACTGAACCAGCAAGTAAGCAAGTCAGCAATAATCTCCAAGCAAGAAAATGACTCCACCAATCTTACAGCTCCATGATGTGAATGAAAGTTGGTAAGAAATCTCCCTTTTAAGTACTTTCATTTATACAAGTATATATGAATTTATTTCGCATCATGTGACCAAAGCGTATGAGTTTCGGGGACGAAACTTTTTAGAAGTAGGGGAGAAATGTGAGACCCGGAGTTTTGTCGTACTCGCTTAATGAATATTATGCCTGTTGGGTTAGAAAATTTTATTTTAGTATTTGTCAGCTTACAACTATCATAATACCCAAGTTATCAATCTATCTAATCTAAGACACTAAAAATAAATATTATCGCGATTACAATTATCTGGCTGTTATTAATAACGTTAGTAATTCATGTGAAAGTTTCGAAGGAGCATTACTGAATTATATTATCGAGTACTAGAGCCACTAAATTTTTCCGAACGACTAGTATATCGAACCTTGGGACTGAACCTGCAATTATTAAATCGAATCTTAACATAATCGAAGGGCGAGTAAACTGACCCACGACTATATTTAGGAATCCGGTTTAGGATTAGAGGCCCGGGAATTCGATTATTTATACAATAAGCTGAAGTTTGGTGGTAGAATTGAGTCAAAAAAAAAAAAGAGGAATGGGGCAAGAAGGGGGGTAGGCACGCGTGACCCGACACTCTCTCTCCCCTCTTTCTTCTTCCTTCTTCAGCAAGAGACCCCCGACACCCTCTCTCTCTCTCTCTCTCTCTCTGTCTCTCTCTCTCTCTCTGTGCTCGTTCTTCTCCTTCCTTCACCATTCGCAGACCTCAAGCTCTCCACTTGCCTTCCCATCTCCTTTACTTGCTGCCACGCCGCGCATCAGGCCTGATCGGACCCCAGGCGATGCGCACCAGGTGCCGGCGTCTCCCCCATTTCAGCGCAGAACCGACCGAACGCCCTGCAGATTTCGCACATGTAGGTGAGAATTTGAGCAACCTTACCTCTATAAATTGAATCCTTGCTTCAATTCCCTTCAATTTGTGCTAATTGTGCCTAAATACTTCAGAAATTGTGAGTTAGGGTTTTGGGTTTGGTGGTGGTCGAACCTTGCGCGAGAGGCAGAGCTGATTATGAGCTTTGGGTGTTCAAATTTAGCTTCAATCTAGCCAATTTGCACGCATATAGCTTGGATTCGAGGTGGGTAAACCCTTACTCCCTCCTATTTTATAGATTTCGAATGATAATTATACGAATCAGCTTACTGAATTAGTAGATTGGATTGTTGTTGTATGAATTCGATTGTATGTGTGGACAAACCTTGAGCCTCCCTAATTTGTGGCTTCCCTTAATATTACTGCGAAATCGTATGTGGTATTCAGATTTTGAGCCTCGAAAATGGGTGGTTTATGAGTAAAAGAAGTCTTTATTGTTTTGGTGTACATTCAAGCCTGGTTTTAAGAAGTTTGCAAGTACTAACCATATCATTCGAACAAACTTGGGTTACCTAGTCTAGGGTTAATGCGTTTGATAACCCATTACTCCATAAGATGGCCTCAAGGTAGATTTTGGCCAAACTTGAGTCTTTATGAAGTTTCAAGTCAAGAGGTAGTAAAACCGTTATGTTTTAAGAAGCATTTACATAGAAGATTTATGAAGTGATGTTTGCCTCATAAACGAGCCAAGTGCTTTAAGTTTTTGAGTGCTAGCAAGTTTGTGAACATTGTAAGCCTTTAGTTTATTTTTACACCTATCTTGAGTTTCAATATGGAATTTTCAAATGAATCTAGCTTGCATTTATTGCTAACTAAGTATTTAAGTCTCAAATGGGTTTCGATTTCGAACTTAGTTTGAATTAAACGTTAACTAAGCACGTTATGTCTCAAACGAGTTTCGATCTACGATTTAGCAAACGTATTACGTTTAAAAGAAGCTTTTTAGCTAAAAGTGAATCGTCCTATGAGTTAGCAATCGTTTTACATTTATAAGAAGTTTTTAAGTTGAAAACGAAATCGTTTTACGATTTAGCAACCTTATTACATTTATATGTAGCTTCTAAGTTGAAAACGAAATCGTTCTGCGATTTAGTGAACTTAATACGTCTATACGAAGCGTTTAAGCTGAAAACAAAGTCGTTTTACGATTTAGCAACCTTATTACATTTTATGTAGCTTCTAAGTTGAAAACGAAATCGTTCTACGATTTAGTAAACTTAATACGTCTATACGAACCGTCTAAGTTGAAAACAAAATCGTTTTATGGTTTAGCAACCCTATTACATTTATACGAAGCATTTAAGCTAGAAACTAAGTCGTTATACGATTTAGTAAACATTTTACATTTATAAAAAGTCTTTAAGTTATTTATGAAGCCGATATGCTTGTTAACAGACCTTATTTCGTTTATAAGAAGCTTGTAAGTTTAAAACGAAGTTGTTTTACAAACTAACAAACATATTACATTATTAAGAAGCTTTTAAGTTGAAAACGAAATCGTTTTACGATTTAGCAAACTAATTATGTTTATACGAAGCTTTTAAGTTAGAAACGAAGTCGTTTTACGAATTAGTAAACGTATTTTACGAAGTTAGTTTACATGTTAGCAAATTTATTACGATTATGAAAAGCTTTTAAGCTATTCACAAAGTCGATTTATGAGTCAGCAAACTTGGCTTGTATCATATTCATCCTTTTGCGTTTGAAAGATTGAAATGAGCGTAAAAAGTGCAACTGAAGGTGTTTAGTTGCGAATCCTAGCTTTGGAGTGCATGCTAGTAACTACCCAAGTTTTGAATCGTGAGTTAGTATACTCACCATGTTTTTAAGAGGCCTTTTCTTTTTATTGTTTGCCTAAAAGCTAAAGTTGCAAGAGGATTATGTTTTCATGCTATAAGTTCATAAAACATGCATATGAATAAATATAAGCATGTTGTTTACTAAGTATGTATGTGTATGAATGTTATAAGTTTCTAAGACATATATATGAATAAGTGTGAGTATGTATGTGTACGAATGATTATGTTATGTTATGTATACATGGTGGAGCTACTCTAGAAACTTTAAGCTTAAGTCCGAGACCCAGGGATGGGGGCTTAGTTCCCGCCTGGTATCACATAAGTTATGTTATGATAGATTCAGGGATGGTGGTTTGATTCCCGCCTGAAGTCTAAGTATGAAAATTATATCTCAGCACAGTATGATGTATATCCGGATAGGCGTATGTTGCCGCTCGAGTTTGGCCGACCCAGGATGGTAGTAACAAAGTACCTCTAAGAGTCTAGTCTCCTCATTTACGTAAATAAGTTACTATGTATGATTCGCGGTAAGTGAAACTTATGTGCAAAACCCCTTTTATGCTATGTTTCTGGGTTTACGTAACTTTATTATGTTAAGTCAATGCATTACGGTTTCTTCTAAAGTTAAGCTTTTTGGTATGACTATTCCTTCGCTCGGTTATGGTTCGAATATGATGTATTATGTGGAAGCTCTTCAACTAAAATGAATTACGAAAGGCTTTCGTAAGTTAATATGTATTTTAAGTATGTTTTGGGATAGAGGGTTTACTCACTGAGCGGTAGTTGCTTATTCCCATTACTTTTCCTCTTTTTCCCCAGATCGACAGATATGTGACTGACGCGTGGAGTGCAACACGGATGGACTTGCTTGGTTTGATTATGACATGATTATGTAATATTGATTATGTTTGTAAGGTTACGTAATTAATCATCTTTTTGTAAGGTTTATGTACATTAGAAAGGCTCTGTGTACTTCGGGCGTGTGGCTCGTAGAGCTGTGGACTCCGGTGTGTGGCCGTTGAGTTTTTGGTGTTCTTTTGTACTTTTATGCAATTCAGGGATCTTAATGTAAGGCTTAGGCCTGGAAAAATGGTCAGTTTTCAGGAAAAACTCTATCCGTTTCGCTCCTTGAGCTAAGAAAATACTATCTCTCCTAGCCTCAGGTTAAGTCCAAAGCCTAGTTCTGTAATTGTGGCACATATGCTATGTAAGTTTTCTTAAGTTCTGACTGTTAAGTCCCCATAGGTTATGTTTCAAATTGGTTAAGTAAGTTGCCTTAACAGTCTTTCCCAGAGAATGACTGTGGCGTGTAACACGACCCGGTGAGATCGGGGTGTTACATTTCCATACCCAAGGTATTTGGTCATTTTATTTATATGTAACTCTATATGATGTTTTTGTTGCTTGTAGGTTCAAGGTATAAACTTTGTTGCCATTCATAGGATGGCTTCACCAAAAGATCATGGTCCTGGAAGAAATAAAAGAAAATGGAAGGAAGAAGAAGAAGATGAACTCGTTAAAGTTCTTAAATATCTTGTGAATGGTGGAACATCATTCAAAGCTGATAATGGGTTTAAATCATGGTTTCTAAATACTGTTGTAGAAAAACTTAAGGCCAAATTACCTGAATTAAATCTAAAAGCTCAGCCTCATGTACATTCTCAACCTTGACACTTTAAAGGTGTATATAATGTCTTATATTACATGGTAATTGGAAGTTGTACAAGAGAGGATGAACATGGATGGATTAGCCTGACTGTAATGAAACCCATGTGCTAAAAAAAAGCTGCCAAACTTAAGAAACCAAGCATGGTCGCTTGTTTAAGACCATAGACAACTTTCGTCAGCTGACACACATGCCTGCGAAATTGAGAATCAGTGAAACTAGGAGGCTAACGCATGTACACTAGCTCAGTTAAGATGCCATGAAGAAAGACATTCTTGACATCAAGTTGATGAATAGGCCGCTTTTTAGGCAAAGCAATGGATAAGAAGAGTCGAATAGTAGCAAGGGGAATAATAGGAGAAAATGCTTCATGAAAGTTAATACCTGCTTGCTAATGATTACCAGCGATAACTAGATAAGCTTTGTACCGTTCAATGCTACCATCAGACTTGTATTTTATGCAATAGACCCAGTTACTTGCAACGAGGTTCTATGTAGAATCGTAAGGTACAAGTTCCCATCTACCATGGGCCATTAATGTTTTAAACTCATCAGCCATAGCCTCTTGCCATTGAGGTTTTTAGGAAGCCTCTTTAAAGGATGCAGGTTCAGTTTCTGAACAAAGAGATGATAAAGAGAGCAGGCATTTAGGTTTGATGATACCATACTTAGATCGGGTTTGCATAGGATGACCATTAGAAGAGGATAAAATGGGAGGAAGGGCCATAGGAGTAGGGTGTAGAGTGCACGAAGAGGGGACTAGGACTATTCACGTACTAGGTTGCGGAGGAGTTGGGCTAGGGTTGCTAGGAGCTGGTGACAGTCCAAGGGAGGTAATTGGGGCTGTGGTAAGGGTGTCAGACAAGGGGTGGAACTGATTTGGAGAGGGGGAAGGCGACAGGAATGGCACGGGTAAGGTGACGGAATAGGCACGAGAGTCACTAGAGAGGAGGACGAGGGACCCAAAGATGAATCAGGTGCATGGGAGAGTATGAACAAGGACACCAGTACAATACTAGTACAACCTAAATGAGACTCAGATAAGGCAAACGATTGGGCTATGGATGTGAGAGCTAAAATGTCACTGATAAGGGTATCATGGACGACGGGGTCAATGGGAGCCGCATGTTTCAGAAAATAATAAGGAAAAATATGTTCATGAAATTGTACATGTCGACTTGTAAAACGTTTTCCTGATCTAGGCTCTAGGCATCGATAACCCTTGTACTGAGCGGCATACCCAATAAAAGCATATGAATAGAACAAGGTTGTAATTTTTTTGCGAAGAAGCAGAGAAATTCGGAAAACAAGCACAACCAAACATTCTAAGGAATGTGTAATCAGGCAGTTTACCAAACATTTTCTGAAAGGGACTTTCAGAACCTATGGCAATAGTAAAAAGTCAATTAATAGTGAAAACAGTAGTGTGAGCGGCATTGTCCAAAAACTAAGATGGTAAAAGAGACTGAATAAAAAAATCACGAACAATCTCAAGAAGGTGAGGACGCTTACATTCTATTGCACCGTTTTGAGCCTGTGTGTCAGGATAAGGTTTTATAACAAGAAATCTCGTTTGAAGAAATAAGCCCTGCATGTCAAATTCACCCCGTCCATCACTTTAAAAAATTTTAATAGATTGGCCAAATTGTTTTTTAGCCATGCTTTTGCAATTAAGAAAAATTGTATAAACGTTATATTTCTGCTTCATAGGATAGAACCATGTAAAGCGAGAAAAATCATCCACAAGATTACATAATAACGAAAACCTAATTTAGAAACAACTGGCGGTTTCCAAAGATCATAGTGTATTAATTGTAATCGAGAAACAGAACTGTGTTCAACTAACTAAAAAGAAAGCCGATGAGATTTGCTGAGTCGACAAGTAACACAAGTATCACCAAAAACTGAAGTAGAAACAAACTTATTTTTCCTAAGTACTTCTAAAACTTTAGCTCCATGATGACCAAAGCTGCCTATGCCAAGTGTCTCCTGATGTGTTGAGAGTAAGAAAAGTTGAGGTTGACTCATGTGCTGGGATGAGAGAAACAGGGTAGAGATTGCCCGTACTAGGAGCCTATAAAAGGACTTCGCATGTGGTGTTGTCCTTTACAGAAAAATAAGAACTATTAAACTCAACATGACAACAGTTGTCCCTACAAAGACTCCCTAATGGATAAAAGATTATCCTAATGACATAAGCTAGCATTAGACACATGCAACAAAGATCCGTTTCCGACTTCAACCTTATCGAAACCAATGTAACATGTCTTAGAATATAAAATACCTTCCTTAGGAGTCATGTGAGTAGCTATAGCTGAATCTTGATACCAAAGGCTTTCAGCAACTTCAACAAAATATCTTCCTTAAGAATCATGTGAGTAGCCGTAGCTGAATCTTGGAACCAAAGGCTTTTAGCAGCTTCAACATGCTTAAAAGTGGTCGTAGAAGGTATAGAGGAAGTATGTTTAGGCTGGTATCAAACTAGGTAAGAAACAACATAATGGCCAAGAGATTGCAAATCTGATAAATAATAATCAGAGCAGACCCTAACAGCCCCTTAAATGATTCATTACCTGTAGATCAAGGATTAGTAGCAGAAGCAGAGGCACAAAACATATTAGATGATGAAACAACTGAATTATAACATACAGAACCTATAGGAATACTATGAGCAAATCCAGCTGACTGAGTAGACGAATTTGAATTCTGGCTATTGTTGTTGTGGCCCTTATTATTACGATTATTATGCTTTGGGCCGAGAGTTTTGGCTCGAAGAATTCGAACCAGCAGCATTGAACGCTCCAGTAGAAGAAACAAACGCCTAATTAATAGCAAGATCATGTTCCCAATTGTGAATAAAATTCACATGACATTTATGAAACAATAACCACCTACAAACCTTATCAAATGTGATTCCACCAGGAAGAAACGAGAGATTATTGATAAAATTATCGTAATCAGATCCAAGACCTCGAAGACCATTAAGCTGGTATTAAATCAATTCTAAATCCAAAACTGGAGACTTTATGGCTATTAAAGAGTCAACAATAGACTTAATGACACAAGCATTCATCCATGGGTTGAGATCTAGGCTTATCGAGATTCGTAAGTATGTGCTTTAAATCAAAAGCACTAGCCAGACTAACAGTATTATAATGTGACTTAAGATGTTGCCTTATGAGAAACTAATGAATAAGGTCATGTCCCTTCATAACATGATGTTTGGAGATGGTGGCAAAAATCCATGCTCATATCAATTGATCAAGAGGAATCCACAATTGATAACTAAGATTAGGTTGTTGACCACCAAAAGATGTGGCAATATAAGTGAGGATGTTGGGTGATACTACCATTAAGAAAACCATGGAGCTAATGCATGACTAGAAAGGATGTAAATTACTCCTTCTAGGCGAGAAGGTCTTCGACTTTATCAAGAGGAGTTGTGATAAAATTGGTCACATTAATCATCCAAATATTCAGAGAGACAATGGGCAGCCCATAGTTGTATATGGGAGGAGCATCGACATTGGGTTGCTGAACCCGTGGATACAAACCCAGGTTAGAAAACTGGGTCATCATGACCCATGACAGGGATAACACTAGAAAGCGATTGTTCGTGGTGTTCTAGAATAGTGAAGGCCGCGGGATGGCCTTGACAAGGCATGCATGGGCATCGGTTGCCAAGTGGAGTCAGGGAAAGGAGGACGGGGTAGAGCCATGGAAGAAGATGGTGGTGGTGGCGGGAACGACATGCATGCCTAATGAGCCAAAAGACAGCCGCGATGAAGGACCAGTGAACGATGCCTGGGAAGTAATTGGTCAAATTACTTCACCACCGTCGGTGGTGACGGGAGGTGGTGTAGGGTGGTCAACAGGGGAAACGGGCATCGTGTTGCTACTAGTGGAAGCCATCACGGTGGTGCAATACAGTTGCTTGCACGAGAAGAAAGAGTCGAGTTTAGAGTTTGGCCAGGGTTTTGGTGGAAGCGAAAATTTTCAGGATCAGTTTGGCTCGGACACCATGTGAAGAAATTTGTGATGGAAAGGCTCACTCAATTTGGAGTCAGGCGCTCATATTTATAGATATAATATAAGTATAGTAAAATTACATAAGTGCCCTTATCCTATTATTTTCCAGGGTCATGAGTTGGTCTAATTGGTCAAATCACCTATTTTCACACCTTAGGCCAATCAGACGGTAAGATTGGCCAATCTTAGACCTTGTCCAAACCCTGACTATTCTTTCTCCCACACTAGCTAGTGAACATCACATTTTAGTCCAACTCAACCGTGATAACAGTCATTTAAAGCATTTCATAGAACAAGTGGTGGGCATGAGAAAAAAACTTAAAATTGTAAGCATAAGTTAGGTGCAGTCGGGGCTAATACAATATGCTAGTTATCCATCAAATGGTTAATCACAATCGTAACCAACACAAACCAAGTACTAATCATCAGTAAAACATAATAAAGCCCAAAATAAACTGAACTAGTGACTACATTAAGAAGTATGAAAAGAAGGGAAAACTAATCTAATATCAAGGAAATTAATTATAGGAAAGTAATCTTACTAAAAAAAATCAAGCATAATCAAAATCAGACACAGACTAAACGAATAGCAATCATGTAAGCATGAACTAAAATAAAGAAATAGAAGGGAGAAAGAAAGCTTAGCCACTAATGAACTTTAAAGCTGCAAAATCTAGAATGTTTACCCAAAAATCAATTCTAATAAAACCTGAACTACCTAATTTGTTCTTCCCTAAAGGCTAACCCCAGCCCTAACCTAGAAAATAGGAGAAATAATACAGTATCCAAAAGATCTCAAATGTCCTGCAAATCAGATATGAAAAATGCCCAAGACATAGTCGTGCCAAGTGACTCAAGTGAGGTAGGTATGATTGCATCAAGTCCTGGCTGGATGTCCAAGCAATTTCAGACTAAAAAGTGCTTGACATGGCCAAGTAGTCCTTTACAAGAGCATGCTTGTGTCGAACTCTCACATCTCTGTTGAGCTCTACTAACATCTACTCGCTCCGTATCTTGGTGGCATATAATAAGCAGTTGGTATGGAGTTTCTATAACGTGTTTGTGCACTATCTATAGCGCCTTCACAACAAGAATCCGCCCAGTTAGAGACCGAAACTTTTCAGTCTCTAAATAGGGAAACCCGATCTCTAAATAATTTTAGAGACCAAACAGAAACCGAAAACCATCGGTCTCTAAACCTTTGGTAGCAATTCAAATTTAGAGACCAACTTCGGGCACAGTGGTCTCCACTTAAGACCAAAATGGGCTGGTTTCTAATTGAGACCAAATGTTCTGGTCTCAATTGGAGACCAGACATGTCGGTCTCTAGCAGAGACCAAATCTGGTCGGTCTCTAATTGAGACCAAGTTTAGTGGTCTCCAACTGAGACCAAGCTGGGCTGGTCTCTAGTTAAGACCAATTTTCTTGGTCTCCATTGGAGACCAAATTCGGCCTGTCTCTAATTGAGACCACCAATTTTGGTCTCAATTGGAGACCAATACATTTGGTCTCAATATGAGACCAAAATTGTTGGTATCCAATCGAGACTGAAGGGGCAGTCTCCAGTTGAGACCGAAGCTACCAGTCTCTACTGGAGACCGGTTACAGGTCTCAATTGGAGACCGATTTTCATGTTGGTCTCCAATATAGGCTGATGTTCTTGTCTACCTGTGTTTGAGACCAAACTTTCATTTCGGTCTCAAACAGAGACCGGAATATCAATTTCGATCTCTAACCTGGGCATATTGTTTGCTATATACATACCGCGTATTTCAGCATCCCTAAATTACACCGAAATTACACAAATTGCACCAAAATATCCACAATTTTGCATTCCACGACCACAACAATTACAGAGTTCAGTCGGTCACGTGCATGAAATTCATAGCCCAATGTTATATAGTACCACGTTCATTAACGTGTACAACTACGCATACCTACATCTACGATGATGCCTGAGAGTTGTCCGCACGGGTGGGGTGGCCAAGCAGCGCCGAGAAGCTATCAAACCGAGCATTAAGCTCCAGCAGCCCAATCCGTTGCACATCCATCTCCTTCCTGGTAGCTTCCAACTCCTCCCTAGTACTACTCAACTCCTCCCTAGTACTCCTCAGCTCCTCCTCTGTCGAATGAAGTCGAGCTTGAGTCGTTTGTAGCTCATTCTGTGTCGCTTGCAACTGATCTTGGAGCTGGGTTACTATGGGGGAAGAATATGCCAATGAAGTGCTGCCGCCACTACGCCTGGACGTGATTGGTCTCTCAAACATGGCTGGACCCTCTCTTCCAAGTCCGTATATAGAGCCCTTGTCACTCCAGCCACCACTTGCCTTAAAGAACAAGTGATCATCTGCTGCGGAACCGACTTGCACATCAGTTCCTACTTTCTGTTGCTCATATTTTTCCTGCATCGTTGGAAACAAATCAGGAAGGCAAACAAATTACATATGCATACATTTCAGGCATCTACGTAGTGAACGAAGCTTTCATGTAATACTTACATACACACTCTGTGCATACTCATCGTACCAAATACGCTGACTGCTCTCATCAACCTTGGAATAAGTGGTGGCAAATAACTCAGCAGCCGAAGGTCTTCTTCCCAGTTGCTTCGCCTGTCATATACACATATATATTTCCACATAGGCAACTTTTTAAAGTGAAGACAATGTATTTCACTGAAGCAATTAACATTTTCGTACCAGTCTCTGAGCCCACATTGTTGCTGATATTGACCCCTGACTGTGCCCATTCTTTGCCTTCGGCCCCTCTACCTTGTTCTTCCTGTTTCGCTCCGACCGCTTCTTGAATTCCTCATCTGTTTCCCTCTTGGTCTTCATTGAAGTGCGAAGACCATCAGTCATCCAATGAATGACCTTCTCTGGAGGGTCCTTCGCGGTCTTGTGCACTATATCCTTCAGTCTGACACGGACCTTCTGCTGCCATTCTCTTCTGACTAAGTCCTCATGCTTAGGATCCCATGTGAATCGTTCCTGCACATGCAAGTCACAAGATTGATTTAGTAACATACATATTTAATGTACTGTGCAGGTGGGTTATTGCAGTTATGAATAAATCAATTACGAAATTAATCTCACCTGTTAAATGTACACAACAATCACTACCATTAATATATTTACGCCTTCATGTATCTCACTCTTTGTGCGCATGGGGGGCGGATTTGTGTGCGTGCTTATGTATATACAGTTCTACAATGAAACTGACAGAACTCCATCATAAAATGGACCATTTCCCTGCCTGAAAACCATACATTACCCAGTACACATCTGAACGGATCATACATCCGAAGTATTAGGGTTTACATTCCAAAACAAGGGGAATACGAACTCAATACACATACATGTACATATACATACATATATATATATATATATATATATATATATATATATATATATATATATATATATATATATATATATATATATATATATATATATATATGCACATATATACATACATGTATATGTCCCTCGAAAGAAACGGACAGAGTTCTACCTGAAAATTGACCATAACCCAGGCTTCAAGTTATACAATACCTCCCTGCAATAAATAGAAAAACAACACACATTCCCACACTCAACGGGCCACACGCCTGGAGTAAACCAATTACACATTTCAACGGATCACACATCCAGAGTATTGGGGTTGACATTCGAAATAAAGAGGACAACCAACTCATTACACATTTATTCATGTATGTATGAACATAAATATGCATATTCGTATATATGTATACGTGTTTATGTATGTGTGTATACGTGTACAGGTATGTGTATATGCAGGTATATGTATGTGTATACACGTGTGTATACACGTGTGTATATACGTGTGTATATATATATATAAATACACATATTCACATGTATATATATACATACATGTGTATATATATATATATATATATATATATATATATATATATATATATATATATATACACATATATATATATATATATATATATATATATACATGTATGTATACATATACATATATATATACACACACACACACATATATATATCCCTCGAAAGAAACGGACAGAGTTCCGCCTTAAAATTGACCATTACCCTGGCTAACAGCCATACATTACCTCCCTGCAATAAATAAAAATACAACACACATTCCCACGCTCAACGGGCCACACGCCTGGAGTAAACTAACTACACATCTCAACGGATCACACATCCGGAGAATTGGGGTTGACATTCGAAAAAAAGGGGAAAACAAACTCAGTATACATTTATTCATGTATGTATGAACATAAATGTGCATATTCGTATATATCTATACGTGTATATGTATGTGTATGTACGTGTATAGGTACGTGTATATGCGGGTATATGTATGTGTATACACGTGTGTATATACGTGTATATATATATATATATATATATATATATGTAAATACATATATGCATATGTATATGTATACATATATGTATATTTCTATATATATACATATACATATATACATATGTACATATATATATGTACATATATATATACACACATATATGTCCCTCGAAAGAAACGGACAGAGTTTCGCCTTAAAATTGACCATTACCCTGGCTAACAGTCATACATTACCTGCCTGCATTAACTACAAATACAACTTGCATTCCCATGCTCAACGGGCCACACGCCCGAAGTACATACATACACATCTCAACGGATCACACATCCGGAGGATTGGGGTTTACATTCCAAAAAATCGGGGAAAACAAACTCAGTATGCATTTATTCATATATGCATGAACATAAATATGCATATTCATATATATCCCTCGAAACAAACGGATAGGGTTCCGCCTTAAAGTTAACCATTACCTAGGCTAAAAGCCCTACATTACCTCCTTGCAATTAATAGATAAAAAACATACACTCCCACGCTCAACGGGCCACACGCCCGGAGTAAACCAAGTACACATCTCAACGGATCACACATACGGAGAATTTGGGTTGACATTCGATAAAAACGAGAAAACAAACTCAGTATACATGTATTGCAAAGTGTAAAACCTTTACTTTAAAACAATTCCACCAAAACTGCTTGTGATCCGCAGCGGCGTCCCGCCAACACGTGAAAGCATCCTTATAGTAGGTACGAATGGTCTCGGAGATGGCTCGTGCGACATCTCGATCACCAAACCTACGATAGAGCATTGCCCACAAATTGAAGGAAAACGTATGACGGCTCGGGCTTATGAATTGTAAAAGTTACTGACGCTTACCACTTGTCGGTGTTAGGCACAAGTCGAACCCGTGTGAATGTGGTGCTAGCGCCCTCCAATGGGAACTCAGGAGGCTGCATCTCCTGGGAGTCGTACTGGGCAATGGCTCCGCTCGACCCGTCCATGCTTACCTACTCCTGCACCATGTCATGAAAATCAATTAGAGAAGTGCATGCATTTAAATTTGAAAAATGTATGCCAAACAACACTAAATAGTATACCCTTAGCAATGTACGATACTGTGTTATTAAGCTGATGAAATGCATGAATACAGTACGGGAACAACCAATACGCAATCTGGTATGAATGCATGTTACATACACAACATAACATATAGTAGCAGAAGATGCCTTTACAGTTCAAACACATTTGACGTACGTAACACAAGGTCCATGTGATGAAGACGCAAACTGCGTCTTCATCACATCGAATTGCACTACAGGAACATTGATTCGGTGAAGTCATCCCCATCATCGTCATCGACAGTATCATCGTCTTTATCCAGTAACCCATCCTGCGATGCATCTTCAGAGCCATCGTCGACGGCCTCAACCTCCTCATCGATATTGTCATCCGTTTCATTCTCCTCTTCTTCTACGATGGGAACATCTTCGTCCACATCAACATCTGCTAGATTAGGCGTGTTGTCATTTTCATCTACTTGGAATGGTGCATCCTCTTCGGGGGCATCTACTATGGGTCTCGCTTTCATTCTTAACACTGCCCACCAATCCTTTTTAGTGTTGTCTTTCATAGGATAAGGCATGAAGCAAACTTGGGTGACCTGACTTGCAAGGACAAATAGATCATACTTGGGATATCTCTTCGTGTGATTGACATCAACCAATTTGTACGTGTCGTGGACAACAACACCGTTAATGCAGTCATACCAATCATACTTAAATAATATCGTCTTATACGAACGAATATCCCCGATATAGTGCAACTCGATAACATCTTGGAGAACGCCATAATATTCCCTTCCATTCGTTCCTTTCACGCAAACGCTATAATTCATTGTGGCCTTGTTTTTCCCATATTCATATGTGTGGAAGTTGAAGCCATTGACATAGTAATGATCCCAACGACGAACATGCCTTTTAGGGCCATAGGCAAGTGCTTTTAGGATGTCGTTGTCAACGTTGGATTGCAACACCTACATGGACGTCGTAACCACAATTGGTTAAAGATGTTGTCAGTATCGAAAAAGAATAGAAATACGTCTGCAATGTAAGCGAAACACATTGTGGCAAAACGTACGTTCGCTTTGAACCATTCCAGAAAATTTTCTTCATAATTTCCCCACACATTCTCGACCGAACTCGAGGGTTTTAGTGGATCATCTCCTGCTCGAACATCCTACATAATGTATGGACAAAATTATATGGTCCCATTTAAGGTATGTACTGTTTCCATCCATAAGGAGTACATAAACTTACCGTTCTTATTCTCCTAACAACCCACAATTGGATAAGACATATGCGTGTGCCAACCGATGATCCAAATGATCCAAGAACCGCACGCTCCCCTCATTTGGGGCATATCCAACGTTACGGGAGAAAATGTCTAGGAGGTTGGCATCGAATTTGTCTTTCTCAATGTTTATCACATTTCTTGGCAAATCTTGTGCCCTAACATCAACACTGTCGTCAAAGTAGTTTGTAATGAAGTTTGTCATCTCTTCTATTAAGTATGCATAGCAAATTGAAGGCTCAACACGTGCTTTATTACCTACTTTCCCCTTCAAGTGATGAAGAAACCTGTAACACAACCCACCCAAACGTTATTTCTGTACCTACATTCTGCTGACACGATTTCTATGAGCTATGTCATACCTTTCGTAGTCATACATCCATTGATATTGAACCGGCCCACCAAGTTTTAGTTCCGTAGGTAAGTGGATAGGTAGATGCTCCATTACGTTAAAGAAAGCAAGGGGAAAAACGCGTTCCAACTTGCACAAAATTTCTGCAATATTATTCTCCAAACGGACTACGTCATCAGCATGCAACTTCGACGAACACAAATCTCGAAGAACT
>JAKOGI010001492.1:27500-72500 GCA_029747015.1 Carnegiea gigantea
AGCCTTCTCCTAGATCAGTATTTTTTTACATACAAAACTAGAAAAACTAAATAAAATCCTAGAAAATGGAATTTATTATGAGCTAAAGTTAGGTAAATGAGGGTTTAAATTATGACATTTGGACACCACAAACTAGTTTGTTTAGGTGCTGGTTTAGATAACTTTAGGTTTGTTAGTTTATGGTGCTTGGCTTGTGATTGGCCCTTAAGAGGCTTAATTAATTTTTATTGGCCCTAAAGCCAATTGTTTATGCTTGTAATTAGGCAAGTTCTCATATGCTAGCTAAGTACTCGATGTAATGCTTGAGAGACATTTCAATTATGTTTTTCGATGATTGATTTATCTGAAATGTGAGGCCAATTTGCTAGTGTGGGAAGGGAGGATAACTAAAATTCCGACATAAAATAGTATGAATATTAGTTAGTTTCAGGGTTATTACTCTTGTGGTCTAATTTGGATAACCCCATGAAAATAGGTGGTTAGCCTAATTAAACTAGCCTTTGACCCTTAAAAGAGATCCTAGGTGGGCTTTGATGACGTAACCATTCATAATGACTAGTATTGTTTGGGTATGCTGGGGGCTAGACTGGATTAGTTGGTAAAATCATAACCTAGACCCATCTCTATCATTTGCTAGATTAGTTTAATTCTTCATTTCACTGTTGTTGTATTGCCTAGCTTGAAAGCTAAGAAAATTTTAGTGCATGAACACACCTGCTTATGGACGATTCGTACTGTGGTTGTGTCAATTGTTGTCAAATGGAGTAATAATGGTCGATCCTCTTTTGGTCGTTGGATAATCGACGTATTTGCCCAGTTTTATTCTGTTTTAGTGAAATCTTTCCTGATTAGTCTTGTTCAATTTGTGTACTATATGTTAAATTCTTGAGGATTGACTTAGATGCCATAATTTAGAGATGAAATGACTAGTGAATTGTAAGTGTCCAAAGAATCCGCAACTTTTTTTCTCCATTTTGGGTATAGGCATTTCTGTTGTGGCCTTAATCTTTAACTATTGGGCTCAATGCATCTTCTGTTGACTATAACCCCAAAATTTTTCCAATGATGACATTGACAGTAGATTTTTGTAAGTTTAATTGCTTGTTATGTTTTTATAGTTTCTTAAAGAACTTTCACAAGGTAGGAAT
The DNA here is from genome assembly GCA_029747015.1 of Carnegiea gigantea. NCBI lineage: Eukaryota > Viridiplantae > Streptophyta > Magnoliopsida > Caryophyllales > Cactaceae > Carnegiea > Carnegiea gigantea. The sequence continues at coordinate 28,649 of JAKOGI010001492.1, forward strand.
GTGTGCACAGCTCTTCTTTTCGACTTTACTGTCACATCATCAACATATACTGCCACTTATTTGTGCATCATGTCCTACAATAAATTTGTAGCTCTTCTTTGGGAGGTGGTCCTAACATTTATTAGGCCAAATGATATCATGTTATTCCAAAAGATTTCCTATTGCATGACGAATGCCATCTTTTCTCGGCCTTCTTTGACCATTTTTATCTGGTTATATCCAGCATAACAATTTATGAAGGATAATAGGCACACTATAAGAATTAATTGTAATAGCTAGATTTATTATAGCTATTTGATACATTTAGAGTTGCAATGAAAACTATGATAGTTACGCCCCCAATAGTGAATATTTTTCATATGACTAAACTCAGTTACACGTTGGTTGTTGCAAGTAACTTGGTTTCATTTTTCATACGTAAAAATTTTAACTTGATGGCTATATGTGCCAAAAAAAAAAAAAAAGCAGCCCGGTGCACAAGCATCCCGCATTCACGCAGGGTCCAGGAAAGGGCCGCACCCGAAGGGGTGAATGTGTGCAAGGCATAGCTAATCTGTTGACAAGCAAAGCTACAAATATATTTGTCTAACCATTGTAATAATCTAAACTTAAATTGTTACAAGATCCAAGTGTAGTTAATCCATTAATTTTTATTATAGAGATATTTTCATAGAAGTGTATGTTAACTTTTGTTTTTATTTTTCTTTTCATATTAATTTTCAAAAACACATAACCATATATTTATATAAGGGGAGAATTGAAACTAAGGGGCTGCTTCGTGAAAGAAAAAAGAATGGCATAATCAATTATCAAGTTCCTGAGGGTTGGGGTGAGACTTGAACCTTGAACCCAAGTGTTTGGTGAGCAACTATTGATTGAAATCATACTCTCATTCTTCCCCTTCACCCCAAAGAAAAAAATTCTGCTCCATTACTTCGCGTGACATTAGCCCAGCAACACTCTCTTTCATAGTCTTTTCCGGTGACCTCCATATCTTCTCAACCTTCCCCCTTTCCTTTGCTTCCTGCTCTTTTCTTTCCCTAATCAACTTTTAAAAAAATAAGAACTAGCACCTTTCGAGTTAGCCTTGAACCACCACCCATCGATCACTTACCGGATCAAAAACTAGATCAAAAACCAAACCGAAATATTATATCAGGGATCAAACGTTGGCAACCAATTTTTCGGCAATGGTCGATAATTTTTAGAGTTGACAAATTAACCAGATCAAAAAGGGGAAAAGAGAAAAAGGCAAAGAAGTAACAAGAGAAGCCTCAAGTGACTCCGACGATCGTTAATGGCTGACAACCACCCATAATAGATCTGCAATGAGGCTTAGGTTTTGTTGTATTTTTGTTTTTTGTTTAATCAAACAATCATCCGTTGGGGTTGGTGGTCGATGATGACACGTCATCTGGCGATGCTGTTGTCAACCTTCTCTTGCACTCCCTCTTTCTATCTTTCTCTCTTTTCAGGGTTGGACCCTTGTCATCGACGGTGACGCCTCCTTCGACAGTGATGGTCTTGACAGCGACACTACTGCCAACCCTCAGTCACTCTCTCTTTATATCTTTCTCTCTCTTTAGGGTTCAACCCTTTGGGTTTGGGACTTGGTCCCCCTCTATAAGAGGGACATTCAAGTTTTAGGATTTTTTGAGGGGGAAGGGGGGGGCGGGGGCGGACTCGATACCTACTGACCCAATTAATGTGTAAGGTTTTAATGATAACGATCCACATGTACTAGCCAATATATTGTGCTTGAGTTGTGTGTTGAGATAGGATCCGAAAAATACTTAGAGTAGTTCAAATGAGCGTGGAGCATCAAAGTCGATACATATGCAAGGAGTCTAGCTGATAACAAGAGTCTTAGGCTTAGTATTGGTTTTATTTTTAGATTCTTGTTAATATGCAAATTAGAAGGTCCTTGACTTAGTGTTTGCTTTAAAAGGTTTTTAAGTACTTCAGAACATTACCTCAGAATAGTTCTGATAAGTCAGGTCTGCAGTATTTTGACGTCAAAGACAAAAACGAGTTTCAAGATTTTAAAATGATTTTTTGGCTGTCGAATTTTTTGAAATAATGAGGACAAATTTTTCTTGTGTCAGTTGAGTTTAAAAAGATTTCTTCCTTTAAAGAAAACATTGAGAAATTTTTAGTAGCAGAGTCTAAAAAGGTTTCTTTCCTTACAAATAATATTCAAAGATTTTTAAAAGATTTTATCCTATCGTTTAAGGGAAGAATATCAAATGAAGAGATTGTTAGGGGCTTGGCTGCTAAGTTGTTGAGTGGGAGTGGAATTCTCTTTCCCTTACTCTTGCTGCACATGCACCATGCCAATTTAAACTACCTCTCCCCTCAAGGTTTTCTCAAGGTTTTCCAAGGGTTAAAAGTGTCTTTATGAGTCTGAATCTTCTGTGAGCAAACCTTCAAAGCAAGTGCTAAATCGAGTCTTCAACATTGGCATAATAGGGATTGTATTGTGCCCTACATTAAGCTTGTTTAGAAGCATTCAAGTAAGGTGTTTTTTTCTTTTTCTCTTTTCCAACAGTGAGATGAGAGAGTGTCCAAGTCTTAGGAGACATTGGACGTGGTTATTGTAATGAGGGTCTCGAGGTAGACTAAGTTACATGATATTTGTAATAAAGGTCTTGGGGTAGACCAAGTTACATGTGTGACTGAGTCACATGTGTTACAGTTATAACGTGTTCAGCCCATCTAGTGAAAGCGTGTTAAAATCCTACAGAGGTAGGTCGTGGTTTTTACACCTCAGTTGGGTCAGAGGTGATTTTTCACATAAAAATGTTGTGTCTCCTTTATTATTTCCATAATTAGCTTTGTTTCTGCTTCATTCCAAGCACGCAGTCCAAATAGTTTTTAACGAGTGCTCTGAAACAATCCGAAAAAGTTAATAGACACAATTCACCCCCCTCTTATGTCCTTGTGTGATTAAATCTAACAAGTGGTATCAGAGCAGAGTTCTCATATTTAGGTTAACACCTTGAGAGATCCTGAAAAGATGAATGCTCCACAAGGAATTTTGAAGGCTCAATTTGTGACTCGACCATTATACTTCAATGGATAACACTACAACTTGTGGAAGAATTGTATGGAGAGCTACATTCAGGCTGATGACTATGAGCTATGGATGATCATTGTGAATGGTCCTTATATTCCAATGAAGATCACGGAAGATGGCAAGACTATTGCTAAAAAGCCAAAGGAGTTCAACTCAGAGGATTTCAAAAAGATGAAGAAAAATGCTAAGGCTAAGAAGTTGCTGTACTTTAGCCTTAGACCAGATGAGTACACTCTTATCTCAGTGTGTGAGTTCGTGAAAGAGATATGTAACACTCTTCACGTGGCTTATGAAGGAACTAACCAAGTTAAGCAATCTAGGATCGAGCTACTATTTAGAAAGTACTAGCTGTTCGAAATGAGCGACAAAGAGATAGTGATGGATATGTACATTCGTTTTCCTCATATCACCGATGAGCTGAAATCGTTGGGAAAAATCCTTTACCACAGAAGAATTAGTAAGGAAGATCCTGCGATTTTTACCTCAGTCGTGGGAAATGAAAGTCGTAACCATCTAGGAAGCAAAGAAAATGCACGAGATTTCTTTAGATGAGCTTATTGGGAGCCTTCAAACATATGAATTAAGGAGAAGTGCCCAGGTGAAGGAAGAAACAAAGAGAGTCCGAGGCCTTACTCTAAAGGCTTTGGAGAGTGATGATTCAGACTTGGATATTGAAAAGATAGCCATGGTAACTCGAAAGTTCAAGAAACTCTTCAAGAAGGCTGGAGGGAACATCAAAAAAGGAAGTACCGGCAAGCCACAAACTAGTGATCATGATCAGCTTTCGAGGTGCTTCAGATGTGGAAAACCCTATCACATTGTGAAGAACTGCCCCATGCAGAAGGAAGAATAGGGGTCAGAACACTTCCGAAATCGTGGCAAGAGGCCACAACAGAGTAGTTCCTCGAGGCATTTCACTAAGGCAATGATGGCAGCCTGGGGTGAAACTTCAGAGGAAGAAGAGGACTCTCAAGAGGAAAAAGTTACAGAAGCCCTCATGGCTAGAAGTGAGTCTGAATCAGATCTTAAATCCATCAAAAGCTTGTCCAAACTCAAGGATAAGGTACGTGCTCTTAGAAAAGCTAAAGTTGCGAAATTATTATTTACTGTAATGGATGAATGTGAGACAATAATTGCTGAAAATTGCATGCTTAAAGATGTTTGCTCCGAATTGAAAAAGGATGTTAGAATGCTTGAATGGAACAAACTAGAACTTGAACATGTTAATGAAATCCTCAAATGTGAGAAACTTAAGGCAGAAGAAAAGGCCCTTGCCCTATGTGAAGACCTTGACACGCTTAAGGACCTTATGGACACAAGAGAGGAAGTGTTTAACACTGATCTCGCTAGGCTAAAAAGTGAGTCCCTAGACCTGAAACTTAGATCCTTGGTGAGTGAAAACAACCAGCTGCTTGAAAAGGCTCATAAGGTCGAATCTGACCTGCTCATAACAGGCGCTGGAATAGTTCTTCAGAAGCGCTTAACTGGCTTAACAGTCACCATAGCCAAAACAAAAAAGGACTAGGACGGGTGAATAGGTGTGTCATTAGACCAGTAAATAAAAAATATGTTAGACTTCAAGAAAATATAATCTATTTTCACTGTATAAAAACTGGGCATTATCTATACTTGTCCTTTGAGAAAAAGGGTCGTGAAGAGAAACTCCTTGTATATTAAATAAATGTGGATTAGAAAAGATGAGTTAACCTCCATGTCAAGGAAAATGGGACCCAAGTGAATCTGGGTTCCCAAGACTAACACTTAGCTGTTTTGCAGGCTAAAGTGAGAGGAGGCAATCAACTATGGTTCTTGGATAGTGATTGCTCAAGGCATATGACAGGAGACAAATCAAACTTCATTCACTTACAACCTTCGATGGAGGGAGAGTGGCATTTGGAAACGGCAAGTCTAGGAAAATTGTCGGTGTAGGTAAGATAGGTATATCACTCTCTTACTCTATTGACAATGTGTACTTGGTTGATAGTTTATAACATAATTTGGTGAGTGTATCTCAATTGTGTGGTAGAGATAATCACATTGGGTTCTCGTCAGATCAATGCTTGATTACCAATATCGAATCTGGTGATGTTGTGTTGAGGGGGAAGTGATACAACAATGTATGTAAAGCGTGTGTTCTTTCACTTCCCTAAAATCATTTGAGTTGTTTGAGCGCTCTTGATAATGATGTTATGCTTTGGCACAAGAGGCTAGGACATACAAGTCTTTCTCTTTTGAATAAACTCATTTTCAAGGACCTAGTAGTTGGACTACCTTCTATCAAGTACAATGATGACAAGGTGTGCAATGCTTGTGCTAGAGGAAAGTAAGTTAGGACTGCTTTCAAGTCAAAGAACTCGACCTCTTGAACTACTACATGTTGATTTGCGTGGTCCTATGAGGATCACAAGTAGAGGAGGTAAACGGTATGTATTTGTTATAGTGGATGATTACTCTTGTTTCACTTGGACTCTATTCTTAGCATCTAATGATGAATCATTTGAAAAGTTTCTTATGCTTCTTAAGAAAATTAAAAAGAGAGTAGGACACTCATTGGCGAGTCTTAGGTCTGACCATGGCAAAGAGTTTGAGAACTCTAGCTTCATTGAATATTGTAATGAACACGATGTTGATCACAATTTTTCTGCCCCCAAAACACCTCAACAGAGCAGGGTGGTAGAGAATAAAAATCGTAGTCTAGAAGTGTTAGAATGTATAAGGTTTTGATGATAACAAATCCAAGTGTTGTAGTTGTTGTTGTTGTTCCAAACAGGCTTTACCAATAGGGCCTTACTGCTGTTTTTCAATATATTAAAACTGCTTGACTAATAGTTTATCAAGAACAGGTACTCAAGTCAGTGATGTAAGAACAACCATGAAGAACAGGCTCTGTAAGGTGTTTGAAACATGTCCGGTGAAGTGTTTGAAGCATAGGATATAAGTGCAGCCATGAGGAACAGGTTCTGTGAAGTGTTTGCAGCAGATTCGTCTCTCTACAAGATGACTAGTGGTTACAACAAGATGTCTTGATTTAATTTGGTTTTATATTTTTAGACTCTTGTTAATATGCCAATCAGAAACTCTTAACTTACCACTTACTTGAAATGGTTTTGTTTTCTTTTTTGAAAGTATTTCAGATCACCCTTCAGAACAATCCTGGAAATAGGGTGATCAGGGTATTTCCAGAATAAGCTGCGAAAAACTGTTTTGCACGATTTTTATCTTTTGGATTTTAAGAAGCTTCTTCAAGGATTTGCAAGAAAGATTTTTTTTTTGGAGTATCTTACCCCTTATCCTAAAAACGGTTATTAAAATATAAGGGGATTTGCAAAATCTTTTTTGAATAAAATGAATATCCAATTTTTGGCAAGTGGATAAGGTTGTTGAGAAAAACATGGGCTAGTTGCTGAGAATCACCGCCTTATGCACACGGTTTAGGAAGTGTTTCCAGCTCATGTTTCCTCATCCCTTGTGGCTAAAGAATTCTATATTCTTTAGGGATTTTAGTTTCCAAAAATTTGAGGAATTGTTTTTCCAATCACTATATAAAGTCGCTTCTTACAACCTTAGATGTATCGGTTTTCAAAAAGAAAAATTCAGTGTTCATGAGCTTAAAAGTTTGAAAAGAAAACCGTGTCAAGTGAGTGAGTTATTTGAGCTTTCAAAGTTGGCATACTAGGATTTCATTGCACCCTATATTAGCTTAGTTGAGAAGCATTGTAATAGGGTGTTTTTCTTTATACTCTTCCTTCACAAAAGTGAGTTGTGTGTGTGTCTAAATCAAGGGGACTTTGGACGTGGGGTAACTTGTCTTAGGGAAGACGGTTACGTGGGTTGCAATTTGTAACAAGGTGTGTTACTATTGTAACGTGATTAGCCCGTTTAGTGAAGTGTTTGAATCCTACATGAGGTAGGTCGTGGTTTTTAACCTCAGTTGGGTTAGAGGTGTTTTCCACGTAAAAATCCTGTGTCCATTATTTCCGCATTCAATTTTGTTGGATTTTCGCTTCTGCTTATCTCAGGAACAACCTGTGCGAACAGGGTCTAAGACTGTTTGCCAGCAACTTGCGAAAATCGGACACCACAATTCACCCCCCTCTTGTGGTTGTGTACTCTCTAAATCAACAAGTGGTATCAGAGTAGGTTCTCCTTTGAAAGGCTAACACCTTGAGAGATCCTTGAAGATGAGTACCCCACAAGGCATGCTTGAAGGTCAATCCATAACTCGACCACCATACTTCAATGGCCAACACTATGGTTGGTGGAAGAATAGGATGGAAAACTACATCCAAGCCGAGGACTATGAGTTGTGGATGCTCATCAAGAATGGACCACTCATCCCAAAGAAAATAACTGAAGATGGAAAGTCAATCCCCAAGGAGCCTAAAGAATTCAATACTGAAGATTACAAAATGATGGAGAAGAATGCCAAAGCCAAGAAACTTCTATATTTTGGCCTAGGCCCTGATGAATATACTCGCATATCTGAATATGAGTCGGCCAAAGAAATATGGGATGCTTTGCAAGTAGCTCACGAAGGGACCAATCAAGTAAAGCAATCCCGGATTGAATTGCTTATGAGAAAATATGAGCTGTTTGAGGTGGGTGATCGTGAAAGTGTGATGGACATGTACACTCGCTTCACTCACAAAACGAATGAGCTAAAATCCTTGGGAAAATCCTTCACCACCGAAGAATTGGTGAGGAAGATCCTAAGAATTTTACCTCATTCTTGGGAAGCGAAAGTAACGGCCATCCAAGAAGCTAAGGACATGAACAAGATCACCCTAGATGAGCTGATTGGCAACCTCCAAACGTATGAACTTAGGAAAAATTCTCAACAGAAAGATGAGACAAAGAGAGATCGAGGTCTTGCACTAAAGGCCTTAGAAGATGATTCTGATTCTGATGAGGAGGAGATTGCCATGATCACTCAAAAGTTCAAGAAGTTCTTCAAGAAAGTCAAAGAAAATAGCAAAAGGAAGGACTTCAGCAAGGCCAGGAACACCTCTCGGGAACAGTTCTCCAGGTGTTTCAAGTGTGGCAAACTGGACCACATTGTGAGAAACTGCCCACTGCACAAGGAAGAACAAGAATCCGAACACACTAGAAAACAGTGGAGGAAACAGGGTGTAAGCAGCTCAGCGAAACGATTCTCAAAAGCTATGCTCGCGGCTTGGGGTGATTCAAGCAAGGATGAGGAAAGGTCTGAAGCCGAGGAAGCTGATGTAGCACTCATGGCAAGAAGTGACACTGATTCAGATGATGGATCAACAGATAGTCTGACTCAACTCAAGAACAAGGTACGTGGTCTAAATAAATCAACTCTTGAGGAATTAGTGTACACTATAATGGATATATGTGCTGAATTAAAAAGGGATGTTCGAGATCTAGAACTTGAAAATGAAACCCTTAAATTAGAAAAACTTAAAGTTGACAAAGAAACTCTTGCCTTGCATGAAAACATCAATGTGCTTAAAGAAACTCTACTAATGAAAGAAGAGACTTGTTCCACTAAATTGACTGAGCTGGAAAAAGAATCCCTTTACTTAAAAGGTAAGGTCGAGTCCTTGCTTGTAGAAAATAAAAACTTGCTTGAGAAAATGAAACAAATGGAATCAGACCTTGCCACAAACAAGCTCTGGAACAGGTCCTCACAAGCACTTGAATGGTTAAATACCCATCATAGTCGAAATAGAAGAGGACTAGGTTTTGTGCCTAAGATGACCTACCCAGTGAATAGAAAATATGTAGGATTATCTGAGAATATTGTATATTATCACTGTGGTAAAACGGGTCATTACCGTTATACTTGTCCCTCAAGAAAGTATGCCATTAAAAGGAACTCAGTGTATGTAAAACAAATATGGGTTAGGAAAGATGAGATTTGTACCTCTAAAGGAATGGGACCCAAGTGGATCTGGGTTCCCAAAACTAACCCTTGATTTGTTTTGCAGGCTGAAGTGAGAGAGAACAACCCAGCAAACAACCCAGCAAACAGTGCAGGGAATAGTCTAGGAACAAGCAGCTGTGGTATGTTGACAGTGGGTGTTCGAGGCATATGACTGGTGAAAGATCCAATTTTCTCTCACTTACAGCTTCAGAAGGTGGGAGTGTGGCATTTGGAAACGGCAAATCCGGGACAATTGTCGGCATAGGTAAGATAGGTGAGTCACTCTCCCATTCAATTGACAATGTTTATTTTGTGGATGGATTAAAACACAACTTGCTAAGTGTGTCCCAACTGTGCGACAAAGACAACCTAGTAGTGTTCTCACCAACACATTGCTTGGTTGTGAATATGAACACAGGAGATGTTGTGTTGAGGGGGAAGCGACACAAGAATGTTTATAAAGTGTGTATCTCCACTCTTCCCCAAAATAATTTGACTTGTTTGAGTGCCCTAAATGATGATGTTATGCTTTGGCACAAAAGGCTAGGTTATGCAAGCCACTCACTTTTGAACAAACTTGTAACCAAAGACTTAGTGGTAGGCTTACCTTCCATCAAATTCAATGATGACAAGGTATGTGATGCATGTGCCAAAGGCAAACAAGTCAAAAATTCATTTAAATCTAAAAAGTGTGTAAGCACTACTCGACCTCTTGAATTGATACATATGGATCTATGTGGTCCAATGAGGATCATGAGCCGAGGTGGCAAGAGGTATGTGCTTGTGATAGTGGATGACTACTCTCGTTTCACTTGGACTTTGTTTTTGGCTTCTAAAGATGAAACCTTTGAAAAATTTCTTGCTTTCATTAAAAAGATTGAAAAGAGAGTAGGACATTCCTTGGTATGCTTAAGGTCTGACCATGGGATAGAATTTGAAAATTCAAGCTTCACTGATTATTGTAATGAGCATGGTGTTGATCATAATTTTTCAGCTCCAAGAACACCCCAACAGAACAGGGTGGTGGAACGCAAAAATCGCACTCTAGAGGACATGACTAGAACAATGCTTGTTACTAGTGGTCTTCCTAGAAACTTTTGAGCTGAAGCTTTGAATACATCATGTTACATTATAAATAGATGCATGATCAGACATATTCTTAACAAAACTCCTTATGAACTTTTCAAGGGAAGAAAATCTAATATTATGCATTTGAGAGTTTTTGGTTGTAAATGTTATGTGCATAATAATGGAAAAGATGCCTTAGGGAAATTCGATCCAAGGAGTGATGAAGCAATATTCCTTGGTTACTCCACACATAGTAAGGCATACAAAGTGTTTAATAAGAGAACCTTGTGTGTTGAGGAAAGTGTGCATGTGCTTTTTGATGAAACTAACTCTCTAAGTGAGAATGATGCACAGGAAGAAGACCTCGAACTAGGTCTTGTTAGAAAAGACGTGCTACTTCAAGATGATCAAGGTAAGGATCAACCTGAGGGATCAAGACCTGATGCTGTTCTTCAAGAAGGTAAGCAAGGTGTGAACCAAACAGGGGGAAATAGGGTGGAACCCTGTTCGGGACAACATCAGCCGAACCCTTCTGAGATAATTTCAGGAACAAGCTCCCAAACAGGCTTAGGAACAGGTTCTGAACTTGTTTCACTGAGTATTCCAGCTAGGATGGAGAGCGAGTTTGTGAACCCACTTTCACCACGATCATGGAAATACCAAAGTTCACATCCTCTTGATCAAATTTTGTCTGATATTAATGCAGGAGTTCAAACTAGATCTAGACTCAAAAATTTCTATGCTTTCTATGCTTTTCTCTCAAAAATTGAGCCTAAGAATATTAATGAAGCCCTTGCAGATTCAGATTGGGTCACAGCCATGCAAGAAGAACTCCATCAGTTTAAAAGGAACAAGGTATGGCACCTTGTACCACGGCCAGTGGATAGAACAATCATTGGAACCAAGTGGGTGTTCCGTAACAAGCTAGATGAGTGCGGAACAGTCACTAGAAACAAGGCCCGGCTGGTGGTTCAAGGCTACAACCAAGACGAGGGAATCAATGATGAAGAAACCTTTGCACCTGTTGCAAGGATGGAGACTATTCGAATCTTGATAGCATTTGCAGCCCATATGGAGATCAAGTTGTATCAAATGGATGTCAAAAGTGCATTTCTAAATGGATACCTCAAAGAAGAAGTGTATGTCAAACAACCCCCCGGTTTTGAAAGTGATGAATTTCCTAACCATGTTTTCAAACTTGACAAAGCACTTTATGGTTTGAAACAAGCCCCTAGAGCTTGGTATGAGCGGTTGTCAAGTTTTTTATTGGAAAATGACTTTACAAGAGGCAAGGTAGATAATACCTTGTTTCTAAAATCTAAGGGGGAACATTTGTTGATTGTCCAAGTATATGTCGATGATATCATATTTGGTACAACTCATCATGATTTGTGCAATAATTTTTCAAAAATGATGAGGAGTGAGTTTGAAATGAGCATGATGGGTGAGCTTAATTTCTTTCTAGGCTTGCAAATCAAGCAAACTTCAAACGGCACCATGATCCATCAACAAAAGTATATCAAAGAGTTACTTAAGCGTTTTAAGATGGAGTCGGCCAAGCCCATTGATACTCTCATCTCTCCCTCAACCAGGTTGGTAATGGATGATGGTAGTCCCTCAGTTGAGGAGAAATCCTATAGGGGCATGATAGGGTCACTCCTATACCTGACGGCTAGTAGACCTGACATTGTTTTCAGTGTTGGTCTATGTGCACGTTTTCATTCTAACCCTAAAGAAACTCATCTTAAGGCTATAAAAAGGATTTTAAGATACTTAAAACATACACCTGATCTAGCCTTATGGTATCCTAGAGGTTGCAACTTTGATCTTGTTGGGTATGCTGATGCTGATTATGCAGGTTTCTTGGTTGATAGAAAAAGCACCTCAGGTATGGCTCACTTTCTTGGACCTTGTTTGGCATCTTGGACAACCAAGAAATAACTCTCTATTGCCTTGTCCACAGCAGAAGCTGAGTATGTGGCAGCTGCATCTTGTTGTGCTCAGTTATTATGGATAAGACAACAACTTAAGGACTTTTGTGTTGACATAGAATGCATTCCTATTTATTGTGACAATACAAGTGCAATTAACATTGCCAAAAATCCATGTCAACACAAAAGAACAAAACATATTGACATTCGTCATCATTTTCTAAGAGACAATGTTGAAAAAGGAGTGATCTCAATGAATTTTTGTGCCACTGAAAATCAAATTGCTGATATATTCACAAAAGCATTAGGTAGAGAACAATTTGAAAGGAATAGACTCGAACTAGGTTTAACTAGAACAACCTGAACAACCTGTTCTCTCGCCCTGTTTGCAAAATTTAAAAGTTGCGGGTACAACGTGTTAAATTTTTGTTTGCAATCAACTTTTGTGCTATGTTTAGCATATGTGAGGTTTGCAACTTGCTGACACTCATTAAGGTCTAATGAGATTGCCCTTATTGTCCCATGTTACCGAGCAAGTAACCTCAAGAACAAGCACCAGAAACAGGTACGCCTCTTGTTTGTCAAATATGTGTAACAAATTGAAAATTGTTAATCTCTTCCCGAGGCGTGCGCGGCCTAAATAAATGCAAAAGCCCGTTACAAAACGGGCAAAATCTTTTAAAGATTTCACATGTCTCTCTCTTTAAAGCTCCCTTGCTCAATCTCTCACCTCCACCGAAACTCTCTTGCTCTGAAACTCTGTTCAAGAAACCCTAATCTCTCTCCTTCCTCTGAAAAATGGCGTCTCCCATTAGCTCCGAGAGCTCCTCGACCTCGACTCAGGGCAACCAGACACAGAGCACAGCCTTGCAAACAGCCACAGCCCTGTTTGCGCCTACACAATTTCTGACGGCCCTCATGGAAGGTAAAACTACTGAACCTTCTCGACCCATTGTCTATAAACCTTTTGGGTTTTTGAAAAGCATCGACCTTAGAACAGTGAATCTGAAATTGGAAGACATCCCTTACAAATTTGGGTGGGAATTGATTTTGTTTGGAGAAACGGGGGCATGTAAAACCCAAGAACCTGTTGGGGCATCTGAAAGAGAAATTAGGCCTTTAGATGAAATCTTTCTGTTCGATCATGGACTAGATGACATCAATTTATTCGGGCTGTTTCCAGAGCAGGAAACAGGGGCCGAAACAGGGCCTGAAGTTTTTAGGGATGACCTAGGGGAGGATTTGTCAAAAGAAGAAGGGGGAAGTAGTGATCAAATGGAAGAGTCTCCTGTGAAGCCTAAACAAGCTACACCGGTACCACCAACTGGTGAGAAACGTAAATGATACAAAATTGTGGCTCGGCGTACTAGAATGCTAAGAACACGACCACCATCAAGGCCTAAAAGCGGCCAGACTGAAGAACCCTCAAAAAGTGAAACCCCGTCAAAGCAAAACCACAAATCCCCTCTTCGGCCAAACCCACAACTAGGCTAACTCGAAAATCAGCCCGAATTGCTTTCCACTCCACACCTCGTCCTGTCGAACAGTCATCCCCTGTTGTTGAGGAAATTGATTCCTCCTCTGAGCCTTCATCAGATAGCGACCCTGAGAACACCACCTTCAAACAGGGCACTCCCGTGTTCTCAGAGTCTTCAGAGGATAAGCCTCTGCCTACACCAAAATCGACCTCCACTTTACCCTCCAAACCATCACCTCTCAAAACTCCCAAGAGAAAAGCCTCTCTCAAACACGCCTCCACCCAAGACCCTCCTACTGAGCCTCAACCTAAAAGAGCCAAGAAGTCTACCCCGCAATCTCAGCCAAACTGACCCAACTGCTTCAGAGACGGGTAGTCAGGGGCAAAATTATCAAGGTAAAATATCTTGAGGAACAGGGACTGGGGGTGTTTCTGCACAAGCTGCGTGCACAGGGGTGGTATGAGCTATTTACAAACACCCAGCTGGGGTGTTTTGTACATGAGTTGGCAGAGTTCTATGCCAACTGCACTGTCACCGAAGGAGTGGTGATAAGTATTGTTAATGGGCAACAGCTTCGCTTTGATGCGAAGATATTAGGGGAAATTCTGGGGATTCCCTCCTCGGGCTTTGATATATATGTGAGAGAAGACAAGACTATTCTAGGGATAGCCAAGCTGCTGGAGCTCGCCCAAAAATTTAACCAGCAATCAAGCCTCCAAACACCCAAGTTCGTGAAGAAAGGGGACATGACATCGCTTCATCAATTGATATTCTGGTTTATCATCAAGAATGTCATCCCCAGGGGCCAGGGTCGCAATCTTGCTGATGCCATGGATCAATGTTTGATGGATCTGATGGACAAGGAAGAGCAAATCAACCTTCCTGCCATCATGATTCGCCACATAGCAAGAATTGCAAACACCTCCAGGGAACATGACCTGGGATACGGCTTCTTCTTGACTAGTGTGTTTGAGCACCTTGGGGTGGCTCTGCAGAAGAAGGTGGGTGCTCAGTTCATTGATGAGATTGGGAGTAACACCCTTATGGGGTGTGAATACACTTTGGTTGAGGGGTCTGCCTCAGAACAGGAGACCAGAACACCCCGTCCTCCTATTCCTGGCAGTTCCTCAGTCAAGCTTGAGGCTGCTTTGGAAGAAAACTCTCGACTCAGTGCTGAGCTTACTGCGGTAAAGGCTGCCCTGGACGAGGAAAAGGCTCTCAATGCAAAACGCCATGAAGATATCCTCGCCCTTCTATCTTCCCTCTCAGCAAAATTTTCCCCTCCTGCTGTCTGATCACCTCCCATCTGTTGCTCTCATAGCCTGTTCTCACTTCTCTTGGTTATCCTCTCTTACTAGTTTGTACTTTTTATTGCACTCGTTTGGTGAATGATAGGTTATCTTATTTTTTTATTGGCTTTACCTTGCTTGCTTTCTGTTGTGAATTGCTTATGTGTGACTAGGATGGCCAATCTCATTACCGTACCAACACACTTGAGTGTATCGCCTATTGACTTTCCTCCATTACCCAAGTGGTGGTGATCGCAAACACCCTATGTTTGACTGTTCGCCCCTACTTTTTAATGATGCCAAAAGGGGGAAGATAGGTTGACCAATATTGTTTTAGTTTTGCCATGGACGAGTTAAAATTCTTACACTTTTCCGATACTAACTGCTTCATGTGAATTGTCGGTCCTGTAAATAATTGGCACTAATCACTTCAATTGTCCTTGAAAGTCAATATGGTCACTTGGTTTGTCATCATCAAAAAGGGGGAATTTGTTAGAATGTATAAGGTTTTGATGATAACAAATCCAAGTGTTGTAGTTGTTGTTGTTGTTCCAAACAGGCTTTACCAACAGGGCCTTACTGCTGTTTTTCAATATATTAAAACTGCTTGACTAATAGTTTATTAAGAATAGGTACTCAAGTCAGCGATGTAAGAACAACCATGAGGAACAGGCTCTGTAAGGTGTTTGAAACATGTCCTGTAAAGTGTTTGAAGCATAGGATATAAGTGCAGCCGTGAGGAACAGGTTCTGTGAAGTGTTTGCAGCAGATTCGTCTCTCTACAAGATGACTAGTGGTTACAACAAGATGTCTTGATTTAATTTGGTTTTATATTTTTAGACTCTTGTTAATATGCCAATCAGAAACTCTTAACTTACCACTTACTTGAAACGGTTTTGTTTTCTTTTTTGAAAGTATTTCGGATCACCCTTCAGAACAATCCTGGAAACAGGGTGATCAGGGTGTTTCCAGAATAAGCTGCGAAAAACTGTTTTGCACGATTTTTATCTTTTGGATTTTGAGCAGCTTCTTCAAGGATTTGCAAGAAAGATTTTTTTTTTTTGGAGTATCTTACCCCTTATCCTAAAAACGGTTATTAAAATCTAAGGGGATTTGCAAAATCTTTTTTGAATAAAAAGAATATCCAATTTTTGGCAAGTGGATAAGGTTGTTGAGAAAAACATGGGCTAGTTGCTGAGAATCACCGCCTTATGCACACAGTTTAGGAAGTGTTTCCAGCTCATGTTTCCTCATCCCTTGTGGCTAAAGAATTCTATATTCTTTAGGGATTTTAGTTTCCAAAAATTTGAGGAATTGTTTTTCCAAGCACTATATAAAGTCGCTTCTTACAACCTTAGATGTATCGGTTTTCAAAAAGAAAAATTCAGTGTTCATGAGCTTAAAAGTTTGAAAAGAAAACCATGTCTAGTGAGTGAGTTATTTGAGCTTTCAAAGTTGGCATACTAGGATTTCATTGTACCCTATATTAGCTTAGTTGAGAAGCATTGTAATAGGGTGTTTTTCTTTATACTCTTCTTTCACAAAAGTGAGTTGAGTGTGTGTCCAAATCAAGGGGACTTTGGACGTGGGATAACCTGTCTTAGGGAAGACGGTTACGTGGGTTGCAATTTGTAGCAAGGTGTGTTACTATTGTAACGTGATTAGCCCGTTTAGTGAAGTGTTTAAATCCTACACGAGGTAGGTCGTGGTTTTTAACCTCAGTTGGGCTAGAGGTGTTTTCCACGTAAAAATCCTGTGTCCATTATTTCTGCATTCAATTTTATTGGATTTTCGCTTCTGCTTATCTCATGAACAACCTGTGCGAACAGGGTCTAAGACTGTTTGCCAGCAACTTGCGAAAATCGGACACCACAATTCGCCCCCCTCTTATGGTTGTGTACTCTCTAAATCAACAAAAAGACATGACTAGGACTATGATGGTTGCTAGTGGTCTTCATAGAAACTTTTGGGCAGAGGCATTGAACACATCGTGCTATATTATTAATAGATACATGATCAAACCCATGTTTAACAAGATTCCTTATAAACTTTTCAAAGGACGAAAACCCAATATTATGCAGTTGAGGGTGTTTGGTTGCAAATGCTATGTGCATAATAATGGGAAAGAACCCTTAGGAAAGTTCAACCCTAGAAGTGATGAAGTCATATTCTTACAGTGTTCCTCGCATGGTAAGGCATACAAAGTGTTTAAGAAAAGAACCTTGTGTGTTGAGGAGAGTGTATGTACTGTTTGATGAAACTAACTCCTTGATTGACCATGATGCATAGGATGAAGAGTTTGAACTTGTTCTTGTGAGAAAAGACCTCTCCCTCACTCAAAGTTCTATGGTTGATAACGATAAGGCTCTTGTAAACCAAGCCCTGGATCTGATAGTGTGGAAGGTGGATAGCAAGCAAACCAGTCAGGGGAAAGCATTGCTGAACCTGATTTGGAGCAGAACTGGCCCACTCAACCCGATCCTTCCCGAACTGATGTTGGGAACAGGCTTCAGAATAGATTCAGAACCTGTTTCATCAAGTATCCAGGGGAGATTGGAAAACGTGTCTGTGGATCCATTTATTCCACGACCCTAAAAGCACCAGAGTTCACGCCCCGTTGACCAGATTATGTATGATATTAACACAGGAGTGCAAACCAGATTCAAACTCAGAAACTTTTGTGCCTTCGATACTTTTTTATCTAACATTGAGCCAAAGAATGTTCATGAAGCTCTTGCCGATTCTGACTGGGTTACTACTATGCAAGAGGAGCTTTATCAGTTCGAAAGGAACAAGGTTTGGCACCTGGAACCATGGCCTAAGGACAGATCAATAATCAGTACCAAGTGGGTGTTCAAGAACAAATTGGATGAGTTCGGAATAATCACCCGGAACAAGGCCAGGCTGGTGGTTCAGGGTTACAACCAAGAAGAGGGGATCGATTATGAGGAAACATTTGGACCTATTGCAGGGATCGAGGCTATCCGCATTTTGAGGGCTTTTGCAACCCACATGGAGATCAAGTTATACGAAATAGATGTCAAGAGTGCATTCCTTAACGAATACATTAAGGAAGAGGTGTACGTAAGCCAACCCCCTCGTTTTGAAAATCATGATTTTCCTAACCATGTGTTTAAACTCAACAAAGCTCTTTATGATTTAAAACAACCTCCTAGAGCTTGGTATGAACACTTATCAAATATCTAATCGATAATGGTTTTCAAAGGGGCAAGGTTGATAGTAACTTGTTTCTCAAATCAAAGGAGGAACATCTATTGATTATTCAAGTATAGGTCGATGGCATTATATTTGATGCAACCAACAGTGATTTATGTGATGAATTTCCAAAATTGATGATGAGTGAGTTTGAGATAAGCATGATGGGCGAGCTTAATTTTTTCTTAGGCTTGTAAATCAAGCAAACCTCAAACGGAACTATAATACATCAACAAAAATGTGTCAAGGACTTAATAAGCGATTTAGAATAGAATCAGCTAAGCCCATATACACACCCATCTCTCCTTCAACCAGGTTGGTTGTGGAAGATGGAAGTTCATCAGTTGAGGAGAAATCCTATAGGGGCATGATAGGGTCATTTCTATAACTAATCGCCAGTAGACCTAACATTATTTTCAGAGTTGGTTTGTGTGTCCGTTTTCAGTCAAATCCTAAAGAAACACATTTGAAAGCTGTAAAACGAATTTTAAGATATTTGAAACACACCTCGGACTTACCTTTATAGTATCCTTGAGGGTGCAATTTTGATGTCATTAGGTATGCGGATGCGGATTATGCTGGATTCTTGGTTGATAGAAAAAGCACCTTAGTTATGGCTCATTTTCTTAGACCTTGTTTGGTCTCTTGGGCAACCAAGAAACAACACTCCATTGCCATGTCCACAGCAGAAGTCGAGTATGTAGCGGTTGCTTCTTGTTGTGCTCAATTGTTATGGATAAGGCAACAACTTAAGGACTTTTCTGTTGACACAGGATGCATTCCTATATTTTGTGATAACACAAGTGCAATTAACATTACCAAAAACCCATGTCAACATAAAAGGACTACGCATATTGACATATGTCATCACATTTTGAGAGACAATGTTGAAAAGGGCTTAATTTCAATGAATTTTTGTGCCATTGATAAACAAATTGCTGACATCTTTACCAAGGCACTCAGTAGAGAATAGTTTGAGAGGAATAGACTTAAATTGGGTATGATTAAAAGGACTTTAGCATGCTCGTTTAACCCCCAATGATTGACTAATTAAGGGTCTTTAGGCCAAATCAATTGTTAACGGACGCATTCAATTTTTTGTGCTTTTACTGGCATATGTGTGGAATGTAACATGCTGACACTCGTTGAATTCTAATGATATGGCCCTTAGTGTCCTGAGACACCGAACTTTTAACAGTAAGAACAGGCTCTAGGAACGGGCCTAACCACTATTTGTATCATGTGCTGACCAAGTGGCATAATTAAAGGAATGTTGAAAATCGAATTTTCTTTTCATTGCCCCTAACCTATAATTTATAGCCTATCTAATGTGTAATGGTGTGCTGTATGCAAACATTCTCTCTTCTCAAAACGGGTCGAAATAAACTCTCCCAAAACCCCCTCGATTTTCAAGCCACTTATGTCAAACATTAAATCCCTCCACTCTCTCTCTTTCCATAACCCATCCGTCCATCTCTCTCTCTACCACAGAACCCGATTTCCCTCTCCTTCCTTAAACCCACTCAAACCCTAACTTCAAATCCTCCCAAATCCTCAAGATGGAAAAAATTCATGGCGGTCAAGAATCGTCCAAGCACAAGACGTTTTACCCGAGATCACTACAGGACCAATTATCAAGAAAAAGGGTAAAAAATTGGATGAGTACTGAGGGGGTATCACCGGTGCCTCCAACACCACAAGAGGTCACAATGGGTATGCAAAACACTCTCTCACCCTCTTTTTCGACTACTCCTTCTATTTTTGGGTTCTTGAAGTGTTTAGACTTGTAATTACTAGGTTTGAATGCTAATATAATACCTTTGGTACACCCGATTACGGGATGGGAGATAGTGGTATATGACCTGGTAATGGCCGAGTTGAGATTAGGGGGACTTGAAGCTGAGTTAGTTAGGCAGTCTAAGGAATTTGATATTGAGCAATTGGCAATGAATTTGTTGTTGAAGATGCTAAAGATAGTGATGAGGATGAACCAATTTTGAGGTTTAAAAGAACTATCCGAACTAAGCCCCAAACAATGATCAAACCGACTCTTCAACACTAGAGAAAGACTATCACTTCACCTAACATACCTCTCGCTGCACCCCTATCATGACCTCAAACTCGAAGTTCAGGTCCTCCCATTGTACTGCCATTGCCAGAAGATAGAGTTGAAATTCCTATCATGAAGAAAACACCAGCCCTTAAATCCACCAAAACATCCACCAAAACACCCGTCAAAACACCCACCAAAACACCCATCAAACCAATTCCATCCAAGAAACCTGCCCAAAAACAGGTTGCCCCAGAATAAGTGTCAGAACTAGTTGAAGAATCTAATGAACCAAAGAAAAAGAAAGTTAGGAATAACATGACACTCGCTGAGAGATATGAGCACTTCCTGTAGAAATCTGTGGTTTGGGGGAAGGTGGTTAAGGTGTTATACTTTTAAGAATAAGGGCTAGGGGTGTTCTTAGAGAAGTTGGAAGCTCAGGAGTGGTTGGACTTATTCATAGATACTAAGAGAGGGTGTTCGGTTCCAAACTTGGCTGAGTTCTATACTAACTGTATTGTCACTAATGGAGTGGTGACAAGTACTGTTAATGGTCATAAAGTGCGGTTTGATGCTAGGAGCTAGGTAAGTTACTTGGGGTGTCATCAGAAGGTTTTTATATGTATGTATGTGAGTATAAGAGCATACTTGGTGACGAGCAATTATTGGAATTGACCCAGAGACTGGTCCAAAAGGCCCATCTGACTGTGTCCCGGTTCGTGCGGAAGGGGGAAATGATGCCCTTACATCAATTGTTGTTTTGGTTTGTGATTAAGAATATTATTCTTTGAGGTCAGGGATGCAACCTTACTAATCCCATGGACATATGTTACACTAATTTATTGAATCAGGGTGAACAAATTAACTTCCTGCAATCATGATTAGCGATATTGGGAGAATTGTTAACACAACTAAGGATCATGATATTGGGTATAGGTTCTTACTGACTTTAGTGTTTGAAAACTTTGGATTCCCTTACAGAAGAGAGTAGGCTTCTAGGTCAATGATGAAATTGACAATAGTACCCTGATTAGGTGTGGCTTCATGATAACAAAGGGCGGCAGTGCAACTTCAGAATAGGGGCTCCAAACACCCCTTGGCCTTATTTCTAGAGAAGCCTCCACATCCAGCGCTCCTACAATTGACACACTGTTGCAGGACCAGATCACATTGAAGGGGGAGATAGCTAAAGTAAAGCAGGCGCTTACAGAGGAAAAGGCTCTCAATGCAAAATGTCACGAGGATCTCCTGAGTGCTCTTCTTACCCTCACAGCCAAATTTCCTCCTCTATCTTCCTCTACCTGACTCTGTTCCTTCCCCTGTTTCCAACACTGTTTTTAAAACACTTGGCTATGTATGTGACTAGTAGTGGTTTGTAAATGTTTGTGGATGGTTTATGCTTTTATGCTATGATTTTGCTTGTTACATGTGTTACCTGTTTGTGCAGGACTCGGATAGCCAATATCATTACTGTACCCTATACTTGAGTGTATCGCTGTTATTTCCCGCATTATTGCTCTGGTGGTGATTACATCCACACTAGATTTCAACTTTAGGCCTCCTCATCCTTTTCGATGATGTCAAAAGGGGGAAGATGAGTATGACCTCGGTTTGATTGGTTTGCCTAGTTCTATGTAGACCTCTTCACTCATGCTTTCTCTCTTGTATGGATTGAATAAACTATTTTGGCACTAATGTATTTTGCCCTGTCATAAATGACGTCTAATGGCCATTTGGTTTGTCATCATCAAAACGGGGAAAATTGTTGACCCAATTAATGTGTAAGGTTTTGATGATGACAATCCAAATATACTAGTCAATATGGTGTACTTAAGCTGTGTGTTGAGAAAGGATCCGGAAAATACTTGGAGTAGCTCAAATGAGTGTAGAGCATTAAAGTCGATGCATGTACAAGGAGTCTAATTGATAACAAGAGTCTTAGGCTTAGTATTGGTTTTATTTTTAGATTCTTATTAATATGCCAATTAGAAGGTTCTTAACTTAGCATTTACTTTGAAAGGTTTTTAAATACTTTAGAACACTGCCTCAGAACAGTTCTGAGAAGTCAGGCCTACAGTGTTTCGACGTTAAAGACAAAAACGAGTTTCAAGATTTTAAAATGATTTTTTAACTGTCGAATTTCTGAAAATAATGAGGATAAATTTTTCTTGTGTCAGTTGAGTCTAAAAAGATTTCTTTCTTTAAAGAAAATATTGAGAAATTTTTAGTAGTAGAGTCTAAAAAGGTTTCTTTCCTTAAAAATAATATTGAAAGATTTTTGAAAGATTTTATACTATCCTTTAAGGGAAAAATATCAAGTGGAGAGATTGTTAGGGGCTTGGCTACTAGGTTGTTGAGTGGGAGTGAAATTCTCTTTCCCCTACTCTTGCAGCACATGCACCATGCCTATTTAAGCTGCCTCTCCCCTCAAGGTTTTCTTAAGGTTTTCCAAGGGTTAAAAAGTGTCTTTATGAGTCTGAATCTTCTATGAGAAAGCCTTTAAAGCAAGTGCTAAATGGAGTCTTCAATAGTGGCATAATAGGGATTGTATTGTACGTTACATTCAGCTTGTTTAGAAGCATTCAAGTAAGACATTTTTTTCTTTTTCTATTTTCCATCAGTGAGATAAGAGAGTGTCCAAGTCTTAGGAGACATTGGACGTGGTTGTTGTAATGAGGATCTCGGGGTAGACTAAGTTACGTGGTGTTTGTAATGAAGGTCTTGGGGTAGACCAAGTTACATGTGTGACTGAGTCATGTATGTTACAGTTGGAACGTATTCGGCCCGTCTAGTGAAAGTGTGTTAAAATTCTACAGAGGTAGATCGTGGTTTTTACACCTCAGTTGCGCCAGAGGTGGTTTTTCACGTAAAAATATTGTGTCCCCTTTATCATTTCCGCAATTAGCTTTGTTTTTACTTCACTCCAAACACGCAGTCCAAACAGTTTTCACAAGTGTTCTGAAACAATCGAAAAAAGTTGATAGGCACAATTTACCCCCTTCTTGTGTCCTTATGTGATTAAATTTAACAATACCTTTAGATATCAAGTTCCATTCCCTAAATTTCTAACTAAACACTAGTTGAAGCATAAGGATTTAAGTCTCAACCTTGAAATTTGCTCACCTAACAGCCCCTAAAATGCATTTTACACATAATAATCACAATAAAAAAACCAAAGCTTCGATATAATTCATATATGTCTAGCTATTTGCATATATATGCATAACATTCCAAGATAAGGTACCACGGTGTACGCTATTTGCGAATAATATTGTGCTTATTGATGAGACTAGGGATGGAGTTAACAATAAATTGGAACAATGGAGACATACCTTAGAGCCTAGAGGTTTTAGATTAAGTAGATCGAAAAGTAAATATTTAAGGTACAGTTTTAGCAGAGGGAATAAGGAAGTGGAGAAGTCACCATTGATGGAGTCTGAATCCCAAGGATTAAGAAATTTAAATATTTGGGCTCAGTCACAAATTGATAAAAGAATATTAACAAGGATATTAACCACCATATGAAAGTGGGATGATAAAAATGGAATAATGCTTTGGAATTGTTGTATGATAAGATGATTCTTATAGGATTAAAAGGTAAAGTTTATCATATGTTAGTTAGACCAGCATTGTTGTATGACTCCGACTGTAGCAATAAAAAGACCTGAATCCAAAGATTGATGGTGGCAGAGATGAGGATGCTTCTATGGATATGTGACCGTATGAGAATGGATAGGATTAGAAATGATATGGTTAGAAACAAAGTAAAAGTGGCACCCATAGGTGATAGTATGAGAGAGATCAAGCTTAGATGGTTTGGCCAAGTGAAGAGGAGTGTTGATGCACATATGAGAAGATATGGAACGATTAACCTCATGGAATGCAACAGAGGCATCAGGTGACCTGTGAAAAGCTTGAATAAGGTGATTAAACATGATTGAAATTTTTTCGGCTAGTGAAGGACATGGCTTAGAATAGGAGTCTATAGAGCTATAGGAGTAAGGTGTGGACTATGGGTAGCTAACTTCTTGGCATTCCTATGGCTTCTGGATGGTAGGAAATGTTGCTGTGTGGTACTTGTTACAATCATATCTTGCATTTGGCGTATTTTTTTGTAAGCTTGTGGTACCCTCATCTCAATAGATTTATTATTAGCCCCCCTCCAATTATTAAGGTATAGTATACCTTTGCTGTATATGCTATTTGTATGATTTATGCTATTTTAAGTACTTTTTTACATATGACCTATTATCTATCCAAGAAACGAAATTAAATGAAATAATAAATAAAATTGTGTGAGCCTCTTGGAATCAACCTCTTTGTTGACAGAAATGTCTATAGCGGTAAAACTGCCCACATGTCAATCTCCCCAAACCACAAGAAAGTGGACCTATAGTAGGAGTTGTATCAATTTATTATTATTCGAAGAGACAAGAAAGCGTATTCGTGAAAAAAAAAAAAATCTTTCTAACTAAGATTATAATTAAAACTACTGCATGGCTATACTTTTAAAAAAATCTAAGGCACTGATTAATTAAAGCTGCAGCATTTCTATAGCAAAATGTCATTCTAACACCTTCCTTGATTAGATTATTGCTAGTGTTTTAGAGCATTCTACCTGGTGTAACATTACTTGAAGCTAAGGATCATTCCTATAGCAAAATGTCATTCTAACACCTTTCTTGATTAGATTATTGCTGGTCTTTTAGAGCATTCTACCTGGTGTAACATTACTTGAAGCTGAGGACTAGAGGAGGGATTGGAATAACTGGCTACTTGGACTCAGAATCTGATAGGAAAAAACGGCTAGAGGAGGGATGGTCTTTTGAGCCTGATGAGTAATGATATACAAGTTCTTGCTTACCCAAAAAAAAAAAAAAAAAATTAGGCATTGATCTGTCCTATTATTACAGCCGTGGTTTTGTTGCATGGAAGGAAAGAAGTTCGAGATACTTCATATAGAAAAAAATAGAATATTGATAAGATTTTGGAGCATGTTAAATAGACTCTCTTCGAAGTAATCTTGTTACTGGGAAAAATATAATTGAAGTTTGAGCCGCAAGATTGTGAGGGAATGCCTTTTGTAGTTTTTTGGGTATGCCTAGAGTAGATGTTACAAAGATTTGATTTGGTTTAATGGTAAAATGCTTAATTTTACCCAGAAAAAAGATATTGATTCTTAACGCAATGTTACTTCAATTCAATCCCTGTCAAGTAGTTACCGATGTATTCACATTCTGATGTGCCATTTTGATCACTACCACGAGATTGATTAGGAAGTTGAAAAGAGGGGAGAAATAGTCACGAGTTAGATGTCCGCATTTAATAATAAAAAAGTAAGTCAACGGTAAGAACACACCTAAATTAGTTTCCATTTTATCATAAGGTGCGATCAAGAATTAAAGTCGAGTAACAATATTTTCTTCTTCAAATAATAATTGGCTAGTAAGAATAGGAAAAGTTTTGCCCAAAAAGCTATTCCGAGCTCCTATCCAAGCATGCATGCTCATTATTGAAGCACTTCGATCCAGTTGCACGCGTTCCACTTGGCGTGTAAAGTGGAACGCCACACATAGGGGAGCGACCAGGCATTCTCACCACGCGTGTTTTTTTTGTCCTTTCCCAGTCCAAAACATGCATTTGGCCATGCATTTCAACTTGGTCCGAATCATTTTAGGTCTGGGTTAAATTGAGAATTTTGTTGGACCAGGCATATGGCCCGCTGGACCAACAGCTACTCAGCCTGCAATTTTTTGAACATTGGGCATATAGCCTTTGGACGCAATGGCTAGTTAGCTCTTTTTTATTATTTTTTTTGTTCTTTTTGTTCTATAAATACTAAATTTTGTACCTAAAAATCATACCGAACTCATTTACAGTAAATTCATTGGCTAGTGCAACCAAAAAAAAAAAATAATACTATTTCACATGTTAAGCCTAAAAAAATTAAGTAATCAATTTTTGGGTTTTTTAAAAAAAAATCGTACATTTTTCCAGTCGAGAGAAAATAAATATCCCATTTTTCAAAAAAAATTCATACAAGTTAAAAACATAAAATACAAACACAAAATTTAAATAATAAAAAAATTAAAGATGTTTAATATTGGCTTCGTGACAAATATTTAATTTAGTGATCCATATTGGAGTTACATTAATTAGAGAAGTGATTGAATGTAAGTTCTAGAAAATTAAAACTTTCACTGATGTGATAAGCCTGAGTTTCAAAAACTGAAACATAGGTTAGAAATACTCTGAAAAGCAAGAGAATTTCTCCTTATCCACATGGTCATGGTGGCTAAACAATCAGGAGAAAAGTTACAAATGGGATCACAAATCATTTAGGCTCCGTTTGGTCCTTAGAAAATTAGATGGAAAGAAAAGTTGAAGGAAAAAAAATGTGAAGGAAAAAAAAGTAAGAAGAAAACGAGTTTTTTCTCTTGTTTGGATCAAGGAAAAAATACAAGAATTTGGATGAGAAATTTGAATGTTGATGAACTATTAAATTATTTTGATGCCATCTAAACAATACAAGGTTGGAGAAGGGTTGGAATTTTCCTCAAACTTTCTTCACAATTTTATAAGGAAAATTTTGTCACTTGTTTCTAACAATTTTTCCACCAAACTTTCCTCCATATTTTTTTTTCTTTGTGATTTTCTCTAAACCAAATACAAGAAAAAAAGTAACTTTCTTAAATTTTTTTCTTTCCACCAGATCCAAACAGAGTCTTAATAAAACCCATCCAAGCGCACATATACATATTAAAGAGTGCTGATATGTGTCTTACCGCAAAACACCCTTAAATATCTTGACTCATTCTAAATTAACGTATTTTATAATTTAAAAACACCAAATTCTAATGATTACTTAATTATAAATTGCTAAGCTTAAATATGTATCGGCTACACCGAAAAAGTATTAAATTACACCTTAATTGGATCAACTCTATCCGCATGGGCATATGATGTGCTTATTTTAGAAATGTGGTAAATTTTGAATAAAAAGATGAGTTTACACAATTATAAGTTATAGTATGGTTCCACTATTCAATCAGACCATTTCTTTCAATTTAAAAACATTGTAATATAATTTTTAGACCAAAATAAGACTCTCAAGAAGTGTCTTGTAATAAAACATTTATCATTTTACATAAATATAAGTTGTGAAACAATACCTAGAATCATTCCACCCCCCAACTCAACCCGCGCCCACAAGAAAAAAGAAGACGCATGCCTAGACATAAATTTTAGAAGATGTGCTCCAACATGCCTCAATTTTCAATCGAAAACACATTTTTTTGGGGGGGGGGAGGCAAAGGAAACTAAACACATCTCATTGATTCTTGTCCCATATAACAATATCTTTGGTAGAGTGAGGATTCCTCACCCTGAAGCCATCAATATACAAAGCTTCTCTAGGTAGTATTTGAGGCAACCTATTAGCATTCCTCCTTGCATGATTTGAACTAAACTGTTGGAGTATGCAATTGGGTATTGTCCTGCATTGATAAAACTTAAAGAATATGATAGTGAATGTTGTCCCACATTAATTAAATTAAAGGACTTGAGCATGTATATAAGCTTGTGAGTTACTCCATCCATGGCTAATTGGTTTTGGATTGCAACCTCATTTAAGCTTGTATGCATAACTCTTTGTTAATTGCCCAATTGATATATAAAAACTTAACAAAAATAGTTAAGGGCCATACTAAGCATTTTAGCATTAAGAACTCTTCTCTGAAAACAAGTCAAGGCTCTGACATTGTGTTGGAAGGCATGAGCAACCTTTAAGTTGTCAGTTTCAAAGATGCCCGCATAGAATGCAACTTCATTAGTCTAGGTAATGGCCCATTTGACACCCCAAGCTTTAGCAATCCTTGCCTCCATGGTACCCCCTCGTTTAGCATGGAGTATGCTATGACATCGTCATCGTAGTCCCTAATAGTCACTTGAAGGCCTGTTCTCTTCATCCTTCATTAACGACATCATTGAATTGATTTTAAGGCATCCAGGACATGGTTTGATCCAACCTTAGTCATGTGGCACTTGACTTCATGAGTCATGTTTGATGTTCACCTACAGGTACTCACAAAGATAAGAGTCGACTTCTATTCTTGGCAACACATGTCACGAGCTTTCATTATGTTAAAACCTAACTGTGCATAATCAACTTGATTAACAAAAAGATGGTATAAGACCCAATTAACTGCAGCTTTTTCATCATCAAGGCAACGTAACAAGATGACAGAAAAACCGAATTTATCCTACTGGCTAAAACCCAATCGATTATGTTACACAAGGATATGGGGTCTCTTAATGAAAATTCCAAATGGTTGTAGAAACCATTTCACAAAACACATCCAGATACAAGTATAAATAGATCTAACATTCATAGAATAAGTTCCCCCTAATACATGTAGTTTTGGACAGAAATTCCAAAGAATGGGCTCAACAGCAACATTCCCTAGTTTTAACACAAAAGCAAGCTAATATTTGTAATTTGACAACAATCACTACCCAACCCCAAGTGGGCCAAAGTCCCACTTCACTTATGCTTAACTTACGAAAAATAAATAAATACATAAGTTTACCAAAAATCAAATGAGAAGAGATAAATCTATGATCCACAAACATCTTTACTAATGAATTGAGCTCTGTTTATGTGTCTAACTAGTAGACTTCTTCCACATTTACAACTTTGCAATAGAGTTCGGCCTACTCAAAGTTAATACTCGAAACATGCAACAATTCGCATGGTGGTTATCAACATTTGGATTTGTTATTATTAAAGAACTGTATTCTCAAGGTTTTGCAACTTAGCTGTAGAAGCATCATCAAATAGAAAGGAATTTCCACCCTGCTCATCATCGAGTAAAATAAAACTGAAAATCCTAAAAGAAATAAAATCCTAACTCACTTTCGTAGGAATCACGGTTGTACTTAGCATGTGCAACAAGTCCTTTAAACGCTTAGGTTACCCTAGTGGACAAGGAAAGTCTCATGAGGATTTGCAGAAGATATAACTACAAAATCTCTAAAAATAAACAAAAAATAGAAAATCAAAAATCTTTTGGGTTTTTTTCCCCCAAAAATTTATATATACAACACTGGGGAAAAACTATATACACATTCCAATGAACTATATCACTCAAGTAACGTAAACACTAGATCATACATAAACGCTATATGCACATCAAGAAATCCTTAATCCCAACTGATGATATCTATATACAATCTTTCACCCCACTTAGAAATTATGTACAAGCATGACTGGTAAAATCCTCACTTTAGGGAAATATGGAACACTTCCGCTCATGTGTTTAAAATATAACAAGGTTCACTCAACTCTCTTCCAATCAAGGAAACTACCATAGGCTTGCCAAGAATCTCGATTCTCCACCACTAAAAATGCAATATACAAAATAATAATCAAGAGGACTTTTTCTAGGTTGTAATGGGGCTAAGGGTTAAGGGTAAGAGAGGGACAAATGATTCGAGAAATGAGGAGCTAAAAGCCAAGCTAATGAGCAACCAATACTTACACCAATTATACCACACAATTTCTCAAAACACAAAATAAAAGCACACCCCAATTAAATTAACCATTAGAAATGAGCATACAATGACAACAATCATGCCCATCACTCTTATTCACAACTGTTTTTTGGATTTCTTGAATTTTTTCCTAACTTTTTTTCATCATGTTTCCTTGGAAACCTTTTTTTTCATTTGTTTTTTTTTTCTTGCTTTGCTTTTCCTTTTTTTCTTTTTCAAGAAGAAAATGAATGAATGACATGTACAAAAATAATATAACTTAATTCCAAATGATCACCATGAATCATCCTATTATATAACCAAAATCAACCACCAATTATATCAAATGCCTGAAAGTTACCCACCAAAAAATGAAGTGTTGTTCCACTAGCCTTGGTTTAGGGGTAGGAAGATGTGTTTAGGCCATGGCTAAAGTGAAAGGTTCACAATAAAAACAGTTTAGGTTGAAAAGGGCTAGCAAAGGGTAAAACATTCAACACAAGGATTGCAATTTGGCTATGTTGCTCATAAAACGAATGAATGCCTCTATCATATTACTATAACGCACATGCTAAATGTGATTTCAAAGAGAATCAAAGCAAGTTCTAGAGTTGTAATCATGGAAGAGATACACGCGAAAGAAAATATGAGACTAAACTGATGAATTAGTCTATAAGGCTCAAAATCTCACGGGTTCATCCACCAAAGTCAAGCTTGCTTAAAAATAATGTCGGGGGTTAGGATTGTATACAAAAATCATACTTTAGGATTAAGTTCTATCAATGCACACCACATCTATATGCAATCTAACACTAAGGCACAAGAGAACATAACTAATCGAAAATAGCATACAAATTCCCTAAAAACAAAACAAAAATCTTTTTGAATTTTTCAAATTTCTTTCAATTTTTTAAGGTTTCAAAAATTTTCATTTTTTTTTCAAAGTTTCCTCAGCACCACACTTAAATTTCACAATATTCTCATTGGGAGTAAAAAGAAACAAAAAATCCAAAATAAGAATGTATATACAAAAGAAAACATGACTCAAAAAATAAAGAAAAATGATAAGACTCTAGACTTAAAAAGAAGATAATAAAAATAAAATAAAGTAACAAATATATACAAAAGAAAACAAAATAAAAAGAGAAATAAAGAGGAACGATTATACCAGGTCAGGTGCAAATGTGCACCTAAGCTATAGCCTCTAGAAATTTACTGAAATAGAGGCCTATGGAGCATCAGCCACTCCATTTCACACTGAAATTGCCACTCAAATCAAATCCCATTAGAGTATGAAGTTGCTTATCAAATAAGCAAGAACAATTCTCTGTAAGGGTATAATGATAGAAAGTAAAGAGTTGATACCAAAAAGAGTACATCCACCATGTTAATGCAGCACATGTAAGGACCCGCGTCAACTTATCAAACTATTAGGCCCAAACATCAAATAGGCAGAGGTATTTAAGGTTAGCCAGTAGGTTGGTCATTGGCCTAGAAACTATATCATAATCAACGAACGGTCTAGGCAAAACAGTGGGTGTAAAATTCACAAGTCCTTTAATTTCAATATATGTAAGAGTCTAGTCCATAGCAAAAGTCATAAGCACAGAAGTCTCGGACTCTACAAATTCAAACTTGTGAGGTTCAAAGAGGAGATTAGTAATGATGGGGTTAAAAGAGAAGGATTCATATTCAACATAAAAACCCTCATCAAGATTACCATTGATATCAAACACACATGAAAAAGATTCATATTCCTAGAAAGAATATCGTCATCTAATTCTAAAATAGTGGGCTCAACTTTCTCCTCACACGACTCCTGTAAATAAATTGCTTCTAACTCATCTATGTCATGATGTTCAACGTTAGGTGTGATGCTCATATCTAACTCACTAGCAGTGTTAAATTGTTCACCCACCTCAAACTCACAAGAGCCATTAAAAGGGGCACGTGAGTTGGCATAAGCTAAGACATCATCAGCAACGTCCTTATGTGAGTTAGGTGCAGGTGCAAGGTCAGGGGATAGAGACAAAGGGGGGTCACTCTCTTGTTCTAAGTTAGGGAAAGGCATGGCATCATTGACGTTAGGTCGAGCAAGATAAGAGGACTCAAAATCATCATAAAGACTAACTTAAGGTTTAGGAGATCCTAAACTAGAGTCAGGCTCATGCAAATTAGTATCCTCTCTACTATGACTGAAACAGTGAGAATATTTAGCAATTCTCTGTTTCATAGTCTCTATCATTTGATTAGCCATTTCATTTATCTTCTTTTCAACACTTGCACATGTAGCATAAGCGATATGGATAATTACAAGAATCATGATCAGAAGACTCATAGTAATCACACAAAACTGGAGGCACATAAGAGTGAAATAGCTCATATAAATCTATAAAGTGACCCTATTGGTAACAATTAGCATGAAAATCGTACTCACCATGAGTTGGTATCCAAAATTCTTTCTAACTTGTTCAAGGTATCCCAAGCCAATTTTTCAAAGAAATCCCAAACCTTATCTTGAATTCTAGTTAATAATCCTATTACACCTCCAGGATATATAGAGTCAACATAACCTCGAGATTTAAAATTCAAACCCACAGCGATGACTTCACAAATTTCTCATTTTTCAAAATTTTGGTTCAAGTGAGCGTGATAATTATTGAGTCTCCTTAAATAACTTAAAAAATGTTCATGCTCAAATTATGGGAAATTGAAAACTGACATTCTTGAAACCCCCTTTTTTTTCAGTTTTAAGAATTTTTCAATTTTTTTTTTATAGGATTTGTGATTGTTTAGGGAAAAGGAAAAACCAATCAATGACTTTAAGACACTAATTATAAACTAATGACTAAAATAAAAACAAGACACTAAAGTAATTAAGTTAATACAACAAAATAAACTAACAAAAATAAAACTATATTACAAAAAGAAAAGAAATACCCAAAAGACTTAAACAACAAGAAAGGACCTAATATAAAAAAATAGAAAATAAGCACAAACACAAACCACAACCATCATTTCTTTTGATTTTTTTTGACACACAAAAACAGAAAACAGAAAATAAACTAAACCTAAAACAAAAACAAAAAACAAAAAACACAATGTAAACTAAAACAAACCAGAAAATAAACTAAAACCTAAACAAGCCAAATCTAAAAAAAAATTAAAACAGAAAATAAAACTCCTAAAATCAGAGCTATATACACAGTAAATTCAACACAATCACAAGGGACATAAATATATTTTTTTTGGAATTTTTTTGGTCCCCAAACCGTGCAGAAAATTACATACAGATTATGAGTTTCAAAACTCACAGAAAAATCCAGACAGTCCCAAAAATTCCGAAAAAATTCACACAAACTCTATAAATTATGCTAAATTCGGAAAAATATCGGCACAGCAAAAATCACATTAGAAATGCTCCAGAAATTCTAAACAGAATGTAAAATTGATGAAAAATATGCACTGTATTGCTATTTTTTTTTTTGGGGGGATCAGTTCTGCCTTGTTTCTTTTTGCTGCACATAAACCAAATTTGTTAGTACTATTTTTTTAACAGTAAATAACATCTAAAAAACAAAATGAAACTAATCTAAACAAAAACAAAAATCAAAACACTAACTTAATTCAAAAATCAAAACTAAACTAAATTACTAAAACGAAATAACGACTTAATTAAAACTAAAAATCACAACTATAAAACTAAAATAAAAACAAATCAAATGACTCGAATAACTAAACTATGACTCGACGCAACCAAATTTCACAAATCCATCCCGGCAACAGTGCCAAAAACTTGTTGTGATTTTTCCGCAATCGCACGGCTTATTGTCGTGGCATTTACGGGTGTCAATCTTCAGGAATGTGTTCTGAAATTAAATCACTATGTAAGAATTACCATTCTAACACTACGATTAACCCAAAATATAATTACTAACCAAAGCATTACAAACTATTAATCCATTGAATTTGCAATCAATCTTGCAACCCTATAAAGTATGAAGGGTAGTTCGAAACCCCAAACCAAAATACCAAGCAATCAAACATCAACCCAAAACTGATTCACTCCAAGCACAAGGAAAATGGAGCAGTGGAACTTGGAAATTTAGGAAGCAAATCTGAACCAAACTCACAAGTCAAAATAGCACCAGCAACCCAGAATTGTATTCAGTTGCAACTCAACAGATTAAATAAGATAGGAACAGAATGAATAGAGAGTCAATCAATTGCTCGAAATTTCTACTTCGAAAGCCAATCTCAAAACAATTATATGAACCTAAATTCTGAAAACCCTAAGCAACGAAACTGAAGAAAGGAAAATGAAACTAAACCTCAATTTCTACTTGCTATCCTCCACTCTGCTGTTCGACTTTTTCTTCAAATTCTAGCCCAAAAACGTGCCCCTGCATCTTGATTACTCCATTAATCTCTAATTAAAGTTTTGAAACCGATCTTGGGTTGAAGCACCTTCATTGCCCATTAATGAAAGAGAAGGAAAAACTAATGATGAATTGATGAAGATGTATAATGATGTTGAATGATGATGAGTGAAGGAGGAGAGAGAAAATAAAAGCATGGGAGAAACAGTTATAGAAGATGAAGGGTTGAAGAAGATGAAACAGGGTCGAGATACTGAACTGGGCAGTGAAAAGGATGAGGACGAGGAGGCCTGGGTATCACGTGCATAGCATGTGATTCATGAAGTGAGAACGGGGCTGAGGCTTCGGGTCGACGCAGCTGCTGGGCCACGGAGTGAAAATGAAGCCCGGCCCACGCACGAAGCAAGGGAAAGAAAGGAGAGAGGGAGCAGCCTGGGTCGCGACATGTAAGCCCGGTTGGGCTGGACCACGCGCGAGAGGAGGAAGAGAAGAGAGGGGAAAAGCTGTGGACCGGATGGAGGCTGGAATGGGCGCGAATTGGGCCACGGCTGAAACAGAAAACACAAGCCCGAAGTGAGGAGGGTGAGGGAAGACTGGGCAAGGCGCGAACTGGGCCAAGATTGGGCTAAGCCCACGCGTGCAAAGAGAAAGAAAGGAAAAAGAGAGCTGTGTGGGGAAGGAAGGGAAGAAAGGGAGCTTCTCGGGCTGGGCATCTAGCAAGTGAGCCACGGATCTGGGCCTCGGGTTGGGGTGAGTCTGTCTTTTTTTTGTTTTTTTTTGGGGGACCTTTTGCTTCATTCATCCTTCTTAATTTCCCAATTGAACCAAGTTTCATTTAGAGCTAACTTTTTATTTCTTTTCCAATTTCATCTTTAATTCCTACAAAATAAATAAAACAACATTAAAATTCTAATTTAACAATTTATTTCGAGCAATTATTAGATAATAAATGGGTGTGGAATATCATAATTTCTAGTTGAACACGCCTTATGATGTCAAACAAACTTACGCAAAGTTGTTTGCAATTTTTGGCTCTTGTGCTAAACTTCGTGCTGGCTCAGAAGTATTGTCACCGATTAAGAGCTTCTATGCATCATTGTTGGTTTCTCCTTTAGTGGTATCTTGTTTGCTGCCCTTAAGAGCTTCGATCTTAGCCTTAGAAGTGTTTTACATATACCCAGTCAATATGTGCAAATGCCAAGCCAAAATGTATCCTGTGTGACATCTTACTTAGGTTACAGAGTCACAAATCTAGATAATAATGAAACATGGCAAATAGTCCTGCAAATTCAGATAGAAGCGAAAACTAAAGGAGAATAAAGCTTTCTTACAGTACATGGGTGAGAAGATGAGGAGAAAACAACCATATAAGCAATTGTCAATCCCGTGTAGGCTATCTGAATGATGGTTCAGTAATAGTATGTTCTCATAAATTTTTTTCTGGCAAATGTAAGATGAGAGAATGAAGGGTCAACAACCAACTAGATCATTTTGGCAACAAAATGCTAATCAACTTCTCTAACTCCAAATATGGGCTTGCCATGAATCCCGTAATTTTTCTTCGACAAATTAAACGACCCATATTTTTTCCTATAAATTAACTGAAAAAACTCTATATAGCCAGGTTGCCTGTTATTCTTCTTTTCTTATCAAATATCCAAGGGGAAAATACCAGCCATGTTACTGTTAATTTTAGAAATTCTTAGTAACACTATATGATATAGGAGAGAGAGACCCCGACAAATTTAGCACCATGTTGCACAAAACTTATAGTTCCCATTGTATACCCATGGTTCTTCGTATAATGTTCTTCCTTCCTATGTTAGAATTTCAATCAGAAAGTAGAATTTAAAACATGTAATTAAATGCACAAAGGGGACGCTCGCCCCCAGGGGATGTTACCGAACCACAAACAAGCAAGGGGCTCTCTTTGTTGTACCTTAAACTCAGCTAATTTAAGATACTTCTTATAGTAGTTATCCCATTGATTATGGAAGTATAAATCAAGAGAATGATATATCACTATTATTGGTCAAATACAAGCATAACTAAATCATCAAAGAATAAGCCTCCCAATAAGGTTCTCATTAGTTAACCAGCATGATTCTCTTTCATCTCTTTAAAATCTTCAACATTTTTTTTGGGGGGGGGGGGGGGGAGGAGGCAAAGCTTTGATCTATTAATTAATGAAGCCATTCATCTACTTAACAATTCTAGAATATCTAATTAGTTGGCCAAATTCATTAAATTCTGCTACAACTCTATCATCCTCCCGTAGCTAATGTATAGCATTTGATTTAAAATATTTCTTCTTCATTATATATCCTTGTGCATCTACAGAACATTAATAATACATTAATTAAGTTTTCTACTTATGTTTATGTAAAATAGGAAAATATTAAGGCTCCGTTTGGTTCTTAGAAAATTTGATGGAAAGAAAAGTTAAATGAAAAAAAATATGAAGGAAAAAAAGTAGAAAGAAAATGAGTTTTTTTCCCTTATTTGGATCAAGGAAAAAAATACAAGAATTTGAATGAGAAATTTGAATGTTGATGAACAACTTAAATCGTTTTGATGCCATCTAAACAATACAAGGTTGGAGAATGTTGGAAATTTTCCTCAAACTTTCCTCACATTTTTATGAGGAAAATTTTGTCACTTGTTTCTAACAATTTTTTCCACCAAACTTTCCTCCATATTTTTTTTCTTTATAATTTTTTCTAAACCAAACACAAGAAAAAAAGTAAGTTTCTTAAATTTTTTTCTTTCCATCAAACTTTTTAAGGTCCAAACAGAACGTAAAAAGCACCACATAATACAAAAAAGATGTCAACATTACGGATGACATGAACTTCTTTTCGTGAAATCTCAAAATTTGATAAAGAAGGTACTGTTGATAAAGTATTTCAAAAAAGGGTTGACATCATCAAGGATGTTGGTAAATTCACTAGGTTTGTGACTAGATTGTGGGTATGGACTAAATTAGGACAACTAACCTACTATTAAGCTAAGATTCCCCAAAGTTTAATCGACCAACAATTGAAAGCCCACGAACAAAATTAGAAAATATATCTACCACTAATCTAGCAAAAGAGAGATGAAATACAAATCAACATGAAAAGCACACAAAAAGGGTGATCAAGCGCAGCGCATGGCCCTCATAAGATCTCCGAAAATGAAAAGCAAACCTAATGTCCAAACTAATCTATCCTAAGATGAGCAATAAAAGGGCCAGAAGAGAGAAAGTTACACACAAGCCCATTAGAACTTGATGTTGATTTTTCCTTAACAATCATTCCATTTTCAATCTACCTCCAATTAGCATTCATCAACTTTATTTTAACCTCCTTTGATGAAGATTGAAATTTGAGATTGCAAATTCCAAAGAAAAACAAGATAAGAATAGATTGGAAGAATGATGAAGAAAATGAGATGATTAAGGTTTTGAGAAGTAGATTATACACTCAAGACCTTTGAGATTGAACCCGTAATCTCCTCTTAATCCCTTGCTCATCAAATCTCATTATTTGGGGTAGTATTGATTGCTTAAAAACCAAGAGTTGATTAGGAGAGAGAAAGTGAGATTAAAATTTTAAGAAAAAAAGAGTAAAAAAAAAAAATGAAAGCAAACTTAAATCCAAAGATTGACCTTTCACTAATGAGATATTGAATCTCCAAAAGTTTATTTTTGAGAGAACAAGCTGTTACAATAAGATAAACCAAAAAAAGGGAAGATAGGCCTTCTCACATTAGCCTAAACTTGATTTAAATAGTCGCAATTTGTACTTGGCGTCGTCATGTCACATAGGAAGGGTCGACCGTGCCAATTTTATGCTCTCTTACCCTCTTTTTTTCCTTCCTTTGTTTATGCAGTTTTTAGGATCGCACAGGCATGCCACCACTTATGTGCCTTATGTTTCTTCTTGAAGTTCTACCTTGGCATGATCTTGCTTCCTTGACACATTCTGGCTTCTTTTTGGCAATTTTTTTTCCCTTTAAGCTTCAAAGTGTGCTAGAAAGCACTCTTTTTTTGGCACTCTTTCATTTTTACCTAGAAGAACACCAAACACTTTTAAATTCCTAATTTAAGAGTTATTGTGGGAGTTAAATCAAGCATTAAGGGCATCAAAACTGTACTAGCTGGGAGTTGAAGAAATACCTTGACACATAAGTTTTGTTACTTCTCGAGTAAAACATAACGAACACACCTTTTTGTAGGCAAACATTGGCATTTAGCATATGCAATGAGCCCTTGTAATCTCTTGGTCCCTCAAGTGGACAAGTGTAGTCTTATGAGGGTTTATGGAAGACATAGCCGTAAAATATTTGAAAAAGAAAGAGAAAGGAGAAGGAAATAATGAAAAATCTTTCTGGATTTTTCATAAATTTTGCAAAGTAACATCAATGGGGGTATAACTGTAGTCTTCAAGTCTACAAATCACCCAAATGAAAAGCGCACGCATAGCACATGCATCAGATACACAATCAGTGTTCTCCATTCCCCTAAATCGTAATCATACAATAATTCTAATCCTTTTTATTGGTGAATAAGCAATGATTACCTCATTTTCGATGATGTAGAGCTCTTCTCCCATTTGTTAGAAATATGCAATGATTTCACTCCAACTCATCCCAGAAGATGTACCCTATCATAGGCTTGACCTAACTCTTAATTATCCACCATTATAGTATAAATGCAAGTTGATGATCTAGACGACTTTCATAGATTGGAATGAGCATTAGGGTGAGGGGTAGGAAGTGGACAAATACTTGGCAACATAAGGAGTGGCTAAGGAGTCACTTGACCTCCCACCATAACTCACCATCCCACATCCTAATTAAGAAATGCACTCAACTTCCCCAACCTGAAACTTGGTGACTTGAGTGAGTTCCATACAAACTGAAATCACCATGCCAAAGCTTTTATTTCTATTTTCATCGTTTTTTTCTTTGTTTTCCAATAATTTTTGCATTTTCGCTTTTTTTTTTTCATTGGGTAATCTAATAACAAGTTGGCACGGGGATTCTAGCAACATATATAATTCCAACTCAAGTCACAATAAGCGCAAAATGACTCTCATTTACCTTGAAAGGGGATTATTTTGTTGTTGTCGTCATTATTATTACTATTATTATCATTCCCCCCTTAACTCACACCAACACATCACAAATTGCTTTCACACTAATAACCCTTAAAGCCCTCTCAGAATGATGCTCTGCTTTAGTCTTGGTTCAGGTATAGAAGATATGTTTGGACAAGGGTAAAATATAGTGGTTTACAAATGATGATATCAATTAAGGCTCAATGGGTTAGCAAGGGATTCAATTATCTATAAATGGTGGCTTTTTGGCTTATGTAGTTTCGTATCATATAACAAATGGCTTTTTCCTCTCATCAAACATATATGCAAATATGATACCTAGTTTTGAAGAGAATTAAGTCAAGTTATAGAGAACGGCAACTTGGGATGAAACTCTCATCAAAGAAAGCACGTGACTACAAGTGACAGAGTAGCTTAATTATGCTCAAAACCTCATCGGTCCATTTACCGTGCATGCTCTCACCTTTTAGGTCACTAGTCAAAATTCTGGACCATGACTTATCCATTATATGCCATATGTGTCCAAGTTAAAAGAGATCAATATTTACTAGAATCCTGTACCCTTCCCTAAAATTACACACTATATACAAAAATTAAAAATTTTTTAAATTTTCAACAAGGTTTTTTCTCTTTTTTTTTCCCTAAAAATTTTGATGGAACGACCTCCTCATCCCCACACTTTCATTGTCAGATTAGGAGTATTAAAAAGAAAAGAAAAAGAAAAAGAGACGGGAAGAACATTTACTAGGGTGAAAAAAGAGATGCCTTGAATAGGTGAAGGACAAGAGATTCACCATCTTTTCTCTTATCGGAGAAGGGCTTCTGCTGATCTCTAAATAGGCTTATTGGTTCTTCTCATTTCTCTAAATCTCGAGCCTCTCTTACAACTCTCTCTTTCTGTCACGTTACTCTAGCGAATTCTCACCCCTCTTGTCGCTCAATATATCCCCTAAGATAAGTGACTCCCTTATCAATAAAGCCCATGCAACCAACCATACGATACATATCTTATCATCAGATTGTAAGGGGATCATAGGCTAATGGCCTAGTATTAAAAGGTAGAGAATGATTGAAGAAATGCATTATCAGATAGGACTTGAGCGAAAGACGACGAGTGCCCCATTTCAAATTGAGGTTGTTGTTAAAAGGGCTCTTATTGTGTCAGTTTATCCTCTCCTTCTACCTCATTTCCCTTATCATCACCACCCGCCTCATCACAGCCATCTCTCTTATCACTCATTGGGGTCATATCCTCAAGGACTTTATTTTGTACCGCCCCATCACAAGACCAACTCCTCTTTTTCGATAACATTGCATGCCTCACTTTAGAAAATGTGAAAATGATCTTTTTCTGCCTAGAGTACTTATAGATTATGCCCCTAGTATCAATTATGTCCATATGCCCTAAAGTAATGAGGTCCGCAAGCCATGTTTGCAACATTCACAAGGTCGTAGATAATAAAAGCCCTTGTATTATTGTGTTCCCATTTGAGACATACAAAATTATAAATAACTCTACCTTTTTATATAAATTTTGTCTATCATAAGACCCAAAGATATTGTTTACCATCACAGGTAATGGTTGTTCACATTGCTTGCCTAGAGTGAAAATGAGAGGTTGACCGCACCTATAATGATACACTTTTCGTTTGGCACAAGCGATACTCAACTAAGCAGAATCAGGTTTATAATTTTCAGGAAAATGTCCAAAAGCTCTATCATGGACCAGAAAGTTAAGGAGGTCATGAAAGTCTCCTAAACTTAATTTCATATCATTATTGAACTTCCTAAATGTAATCGACACCTCCTTACCCTTATAAGAGGTGGCAATCAACATTCAATGAGCCAAAGACTCAAGTGCTAATCTATCATATAATTCACCTTTCAAGTTCACATACTCAAGCAACCCAAATTTGTAAGCAACATAATTACATCATCCAATGTTCCCAAAGTTCTCATTACATCAACATGCCAAAAATTTTGGTCACCAGTAAATCTAGAACTTAATGACTTAAATTTGACCCTTTGTTCCTCATTCACAAACTATATACCCCAATTACTAGGAGCGAGCAACAATGGGTAGGCATCAAATTTAATTTTGTTTTGAGGGGTATGATTTCATGAGGACAATGTCTTGGTTGACTTATTTGGACTGGTGGACATAAGCGAAGGCCTTCCCACTAGTTTTCTACACATTCATTAGGAATTGGAGTGGAGTAGGCAATGAAATTGCAATCCTTGTGCTTAAAAATGCCTCATGGATACTCATAAGCTTGAATGGGGGTTAAATTTGGGGTTCGAATCACGATTTTTCTCTCTACCACCTTCAACTTCAACAGTGGAGGTAGGGTTTTAGAGAGGGGAAGTAGGTGTATAGGAAGGAGAATGTGATTGATTTGTGGAGAGATTTTTGTGGGAAGGGCTTTGGAATGAACAAAATTGACGATTTGATAAGAAAAATGGGTGTTTTAGGGCAGGATATAATTGGGAAGACCATGGCTCATTTTCTAGTTGAAGAAGCAGAAGTGAAGGCAACTGGAGGACAATAGAAAAATGAGGGAATTTTTTAATTTGCCTATAGTTTCAGAGGTGGCACGATCTTGCGATATGGCCCAATCAGACCGTGCTAGATCTCTGCTTGCCTATGTGAAAATGGAGAAAATATTGGACTGGATTGTCATTTAGCAAGGGCTACTTGTGCCAAATTTCTATCCACTAGAACTTTGTTTTTATTTTATCTATGCTTTCTTTACCCTGTCTCTTTTTTTCCAACATTTTATTCTACTTCTCATTCATTTTTTTTTCATTTTCAATTTTCTTTTTTTTCCAAAGTTTTCTCAATTCTTTTCCTTCTTTTTTTTCTATTTTTGTAATTTTCTTCTTTTTTTCATTTTTAAACACTCGCACAACTCACAAATATTCACATATTATAAGGGGATAGGATTACCACAACTTATGCTTGGGAAGGCTTATGGACCAAAAGACACTCCACGCCCTCTTCACTTGGCTTTTCTAAGGCATGCTTTAACAATGCCCATCCACTTTAAATGTGTGGGCTTTAATGGGATCCTTAATTTCAATAGTATCATGTGGATACACCTTAACAATAACAATGGGACTGGTTCACCTCAACTTAAGGTTTTTGAGAAACAAGGGAAGTCTCGTATGATAAAGAAGGTCCTTTTACCCAAGGGAGAACCCTTTCATATCAATGTATTTATCATAAAATACTTTAGCTCTCTCCTTGATCAACCAAGTGTTATCATGAGCCTCCCTTCTAAACTCCTCTAGTTCATTCAAGCTATGTCTTCTTTGCTCACTGGCAACACCGACAATTATGGGGTTAAGGGACATTATGACGCCACTAGTGAATCCACCTATTCATTGACATTGTATGCACCTCTTATAATACTCACAGGCATCCTCAGATAAATAGGCCAATAGAAACCATATTGGAGAATCTTTTGCAATGATTTTTTTTCAACTAATATGCTCCTCACATGGATGATCATGATAAGAGTATAGGACATTAAGAATTTGGTCATTGGGCATACATCCCACATGAAAAATTGAACTAGTGTGAGGAAGTATGCACATGAGCCCCAAAAATTTATTCACCAAGAAAACATTTACAAATGGGGGTCTCACATGCATCATTAATCACAATCCTAGATACATGGCCCACTACCGGGTTTTCAAATCCCCTTCCTATCTTTGATTTCAATATCAAACTCTTGTAATAGCATGATCACTTGATTAAATCTAGATTTGGCATCCTTTTTCTTGAAAAGGTGTTTCAAAGCAGCGTGATCAGTAAAAACAACCGCATAAGACCCTATGAGGTAGGGCATAAACTTTTTGAATCCAAAAACAACTGTTGGGAACTCCTTCCCAAGTATGGTACAATTTGAATGCACTTCATTTAAAGTATGACAAACTTAATAAATTCCATGGCATTTTTTTAATCAATTCCTTAGCCCAAAACTTCCCTTAACTGGTCACCTAAAAAGGAAAAAAGTGGGGGAACAAATGCTGAATGAATAATTTTTCAATTAATAAATTTCTAATTTAAAAGTTATTTAAGAGTTAAATCAAGCATAAAAGGGTGTCAAATTATACCATTTGGGACCTAACAACTCAGGAACCCAACAAAACAAGTCATGAAGAATTAAGGCAAAAAAAGAAATATGTAAAAATGAAAGAATGGGAAAAAGAAGTGTTATGTAGCCACTATGAAGCCTAAAAAACAAAACATGCCCAAAAAAAGTCATAACCTGTATATGCACATCAAAATGCCATCTCTAGTTCTATAAAATGTTCGACGATGAAAATTATTCCCCACCTTGTGCATTTGGGATCCCAGCAAAATAACTCAAAAATTCGAAGTCCAAAAAGAAAAAAATAGTGAAGAAAAAGGAAAAAGGGAGCATGGAGCGTAATGGGCTTAACCTGGCTCAGAATTTAGCTGAGTTCCCTATCAGGAGCACGACCAAGTCTCTACCCAAGAAGCATTAGGGCCCACCTCCCTTAACCAAGTCAAACTCTTTTTGTGGAGTTTGATCTAAATATACCACTTATTCATATTAAGTCTACTAGTAGTTGAAGTGGAAATCCTTTTCCTTAGTCAATTTCACATAATTTGGACATTATAAAAATGGGCTTCCCCTTAGGGTTAATCACAATAAAAAATTCCGTGTGAAGGATTAGAAAAAAATTAGAGAGAAATACAAGCGCAACGCTAAAAAGTTCGAGAAAGAGATAAAATTTTAGTGAAAACACTCTAACATTCAAGAAGCATTAAGAGTAGATGTTAGTTAATTTCTAGAGGTGTTTCCTTTTGCT
>JAKOGI010001492.1:75000-227066 GCA_029747015.1 Carnegiea gigantea
GTGGGCTTTGTTTATAATTAGCCTGCCCCTTCACAGGAAGTTTCTACAAATAGAGTTTAATTGGTCAATGACTTCTTCTAGAAGGATCCAAATTGATGGCCAGTAGCTATACATACCAAAGACTACAGAGTTTATGAGTTGTGCCCTCCCTATAAATGAGATGTTCTTTGTGGACCATAGTCTGAATTTCACCATTATTTTATCAACTAATGTTCTGCACTCCACTTTACTCAACCTACTAGCAGTGATGGGGATGCCAAGATATCTCATTGGGAGTGTACCTTCCTGAAAACCAGTTGCTGGAAGACAAGTTGTCCTTAAAGCATCATTACAACTACCAAAAAACACTTGAGATTTTGCCTGACTTACCTCTAGTCCTGTTGTCATCTGGAATGCTTGTAGAGTTTGCTTGATGAGCAACATTGTGGGGGGGGAGCTTTGCTAAAAATGATTACATCATCTGCAAACATGAGATGGTTAAGCTTCAATCCTTTATAGTAAGGATGAAATTGGAAACCATGCTGTGATGCTGTTCTTTGCATGAGTCTTGTAAAGTATTCCATAGTCAGCACAAACAAGATTGGGGATAAGGGTTCACCTTG
This sequence comes from Carnegiea gigantea, assembly GCA_029747015.1. NCBI lineage: Eukaryota > Viridiplantae > Streptophyta > Magnoliopsida > Caryophyllales > Cactaceae > Carnegiea > Carnegiea gigantea. The sequence continues at coordinate 75,603 of JAKOGI010001492.1, forward strand.
CTTAAGTCCTCTCCCCCCTTTGAACTCCCCCCTCTGACCATTAATGTGCACTGTAAAGGGGACAGATGTGAGACATACCATCACCCATTTGACAAATTGTGTGGGAAATTTGGGACTTGTCAGGAGTTCCTTGATGAAGCCCCAATGAACTGAATCAAAAGCCTTGTGAAGATCAAGTTTCATTAAGCATCTGGGAGAAATCCCTTGGCTAGAGTAACCTCTTACAAGGTCTTGACAAATAAGTATGTTGAATAAGATTTCCATCCCCTTCACAAAGGCACTCTAATTTTAGTGTACAAGATCAGGCAAGACCTCCTTTAGCCTATTACAAAGGAGCTTGGAAATGCATTTGTAAATCACTAAGCAATAAGTGATGGGCCTGAACTCTTTAGCCATAGTGGGGTTTGAAACCTTTGGGAGCAGTACCAGTTTTGTTTTGCCAATGTATTTTAGAAGTTCAGCAGTTTGAAAGAACTTGGTTATTACTTTGCACAGCAACTCACCAGAATAGTCCCATGTACTTTTGAAGAATCCCAAAAAAAAAAAATCCATCTAGCCTAAGAGACTTTATGTTGGGGATGGAGAAGAAAGCTGCTTTGATATCTGCATTGGTAAATGGCCTGTAGAGGTTCAGTTGCTATTCTAAGGTTAACATTTTCCCCAGATTTATAACCAGGTGGTTAAGTGATGATCTGGGAGTTGTGTTGGAGCCTAGCTTAAGCAGTTTAGGGTAGTAGCCATGCATTAGGCTTGCTACTTCCCCAAAACCACTTTTTAACTACCTTGCTTCATCCTGTAATTCATAGACATATGCTTCAATCTTCCTTTGTTTGGCCTTAGCAAAGAAGTATTTGTTGTATTCATCCCCATAGCTGATCCAAAATGCCTTGCGTTGTTGTTTAATAATATCAATCACTGAAGTCCCAATAGCTATATACTGCTCCCTTTATTCTTTTTCTCTTTGCACTAAGTCCAGGCAAGTGGGATTTGTCATTAGTTCAAGCTGAGTCTTCTCCAAGTTATGTCTGGCATGTTCTTGTTGTGCTCTGAGGTCATGGTACTTATCCCTGTTGAGCTTGTTCAGAGCTGCTTGAGTTCTATGCAGAAAGCCTTTGAGTTGGTTCCATAGGCAGGTGATATGGGTAGGTACCAAAGATTTGATCAGAGGGATGAAATCTTTATCCCTTATCCACATATCACAAAATTGAAAATTTCCTTTTGACCTTGGGCATTCTGTGGTCTCCACTAGCATAGCAGTGTGGTTAGATAAGATATTTGAAAGATAAGTAACCTGTCCATACTCAAACTTGCTATACCAGAAAGTATTAACAAAAGCCCTATCTATCCTTGACCAAATAGTCTTATTTGTCCAAGTGAAGTGTGGTCCTTTTTATCTCAATTCATGCAGTCCACAATCAAATATACATTCTGAGAAATGGTGGATTTCATGATCTTATATGGCATTCCCTCCAATTTTGTCTCCTTTTTATAGAACAGAGTTGAAATCTCCCAAAACACACCATGCTTCATCCATGGTGGCTTCAATATCCCTTAGTGTTTGCCACAGAGAGTGTCTAAGGCCCTCCTGGTTCTCTCCATATACATAGGTAGTGTAGAAATCCTGCATGTCATTTTGCTGACATACTCTGCAATGAACATGCTGAGCTGACGTTGACAGCACATGTACTGTAAACGAGCTTGGTTTCCAAGCTATCCATATCCTCCCTTTTAAGCTATGTTTGAAATTGTGGATCCAATTCTAGCCTGGTATTATTCTATTGGCAACTTTGTCAACATTCTTCTCTTTTATCTTTGTTTCAAGCAAACCCACCAAACCTACATTATTCAACTGCAAGAAGATTTTGACATCATCTTGCTTATTTGGCCAATTAAGGCCCCTGATGTTCTAGCACCCTAGTCTAACCATTAGGGGTGCCCCTCTCAATTAGACTTGCTGGGTGCCTCTCTACCCTTCCTTGTTCACTTAGTGCTTTAAATCTTGTAGTGTATGCTAAGCTTTTTTATTAGTCATCTCCTCTAGAAGTGTGTCTGGCTATGGATCTTTCTGACACCTGAACAAAGCCATCCTCATCTAGTGCTGCCCCATGGTGAGATTGAGCCATTTCAGCAAGGGGGGAAGCTACAGGTGAGGGGAGAACAGGCTAAGCTACCCTCTATACCTTCTTAACTGATGCTTTTTTCCTATAGTTGTCCTATGTATGCCCATACATCTTGCAGCTCTTACACTGAATGGGTTTTCATTCATAATGAACTGGCTGCCTTACTATCACATTTTTATCATTTGCAAATTTCACATAATCTATGAATTCTTCACCCAATGCAACCTCTATCAATAACCTTGCATACCTCAGCATAGTTTTGTTCATGGTATACTTGTCCATCTTTATGGGAATGCCCAACAAACTACTAAATTTACTTAAGCTTTCTGCCCCCCAGTATTTTATATATAAACCTGGGAGCTGGACCCATATAGGTAGGGAGGTAATGTCTTCTGTATTAATTTCCATCTCTTCATTCCAGGGCTTCACCAGAAATGGTTTTCGATCAAAATAGCGGAACCCTTTTTGAACAACTTCTATCTGATCCTGTTAGTTTTGAAATCGTACCAAGTATAGCCCTGTTCTCACCAAACATACTTTATTAATTTCATAGGCTAGCCAAATTCTCTTTATAAAGCCCTCCACTACCTCCAATGGAGGATTTGCACCCAGTATTGTGCATAGCACTGTTGATTGCCAATAATCAATTTCAGGAGATACATCACCGGATTCAATTTTTGCATATTTAAATCCATTGATAATAGGGGCTGGAACATATTTGAGCGAAGTACCTTCCTCGGGATTTACTAGTGATGCATAGGATGATTTGGGGATGCACGATTTAGCAATTGAAGGTCTGTCTAAGCTATTATGGATTGCCGAATTGGACATCTTAGGGGTTGCTTTAGCCAATTGTTCGTCAGGTTGGTCATGTACCATTCCATTGATCGGGGTAGTGGGTGCTGAAACTGCATCCTCAATTGAATCCTCACATGGTGTGGACCTTTTAGGAGTTCGACGATGTGAAGTAAGCCTGGGTCTGTCCCTCCGTCCCTTTTCCATGGCGGCGACTGGCCGGAAATCACTGAGCAATTAATCGCCAGGGAGAAGAAGATTTTAGATATATATACATGTCTACATATATATATATATATATATATATATATATATATATATATATATATATATATATATATATACATATATATATATATATATATATATATATATATATATATATATATATATATATATATATATATATATATATATATATATATACACACACTCATATATATATATATATATATATATATATATATATATATATATATATATATATATATATATATATGCATATACATATACATACACACAGTACGCCGGTTAAAATCAGTTACAGTTTGGGATGTAAACCCCAGCACTCCGATTGTGTGAATCGTTGAGTTGTATCTTTCACTTTTCCTGTATTAATGAACTATTTTGTTTGACGTACTTCGAGCGAGTTGCTCGTTGAGTTATGAACTCCGGCATGTAGCTGTTAAGCTTCTTTTAAAATGTTTTACGCTTCCGTTGATCTGCAGGGGTCTATTGTAAGACTTTTAGCATGGAAATGGTTAGTTTTTAGGGAAAACTCTCTCCATTTCGCCCCAAAATTTAAATAGAAAGTTAAGAAAGCGAAATGCTCTTGGCTCTAGGGGCTGGGGGTATTATAATTGATGGCATTAGAGCATGGTCCTGTGACCACAGGCCATGACCTGAGTCTTGCATCTTATACAGTTGCCTAGGAACGCGCTCATGAAGACGTGATACATGCCTGCCTTGTGTGCAAATGTGAGTTTTATGTGAATGTCAGCGCATTTACCTAATTAGGTGCAACTTGAGTGAGCTGAATGGTTAGATGAAAGAACCATTTGCTAAGGTACAGGCCGAGTGGCTCGTATTTTCGTGGATAGGTTAAGTGTTAGCTCAATCGAAAGTTGTTTCCTTATATGCCTTGGAGATTTTAATCCAACATTTAAAGAACATATGATTTGAAATTGAATAATTGGAAAGCCTTAACTCTAAGCTGGTCTTTGCTCCAAAAGTACGATTTGCTTATCGGGCCCTGCAATGGAATGAGCGGACGTACTCGAAGGTCGGTAGAGAGAAAGCTAGAAGCAGTTGAACCATTTCCTTTTGAAAACCTAAGGACCTTGAAAGTTAAGGTCCTCCGATTAGTGAGTTAGGGTCGTGCCTTCGCATTAGAAACCTTTCTAATTTTGGTTGGGTCTTGTTGTTGCAATCAAGGACTCTCATTTACTTTACAATAATGCTTGGGTTAACCCTATGAGCTTAAACTCAACCATTTACACTAAGGTCCTTGACACCTTACTTGATTAGCGAGAATGACCTTATTAGTTGTCACCCTTCTCCTGGCTTTAGCTCTAATCAGGTTGTGATGTTCTAGGCTGAGGTATTTGACTAATGTATATTGTGTTTTCTTTGATAGCCGTTGTAATTGTAAGAGCGAGAGCTGTGTATAAGCTCCTCTCATCGTGTTTGTACACATGTCACACCATATTGAATCAGAAATTGAGTTTGCTTCTAGTTACTCTCCAAACACCTGGTGGCTGTATCTTGAGTTGGCAACCCAAGTGGTGATACACTATCTCATTTTAGCGCTTCTTGGTGGTGTCCTGGCTATATCAAACCCCAATACAACTAGAAAGCGCAAGAGAGAAAGGACCTAGCAGACTTTGGAATTGTTACACCACATACATCACCTCGTTACCTCATAGGATGGCAATCTATGCCTCCCCATCACTTTCTTACGCACAAGCGCCAAGTGTAGAAGCAAAGATGCTCATAGTAAAAAGTAGAACCTTCCCATCCGTACTAGGAATTCCTTGGACCTCCATAAGTATCTGTGAGACAAATGCGTCACAAAACCTCAATGTAGATCTGTAAGACCAATAACGCCGTTGTTCTTATCGTTGCTAGTTGACTGTCACTACTAAAAAGGATTAAATTAACGACGGAAAAAATTAACGGCAGATTTGACGACGGAAATGGCGACTGAAAAACAGTATTATAACAAAGTGATATTGTGCGACAGATATGGCGACAGATTAAATTTTCCGTCGCCATAATTGACAATTGGCGATGAAAATTCCGTCGCCGACTTGTAAGATTTTTTTCTGAAAAAATGGGCGATGGAATTTCCGTTGCCTGACCGTCGCCCAAAAAAAATTTAAATTTTTTTAAAAAAATCGGGCAGGAGATGGAAATTCCGTCGCCTCCCACTTATATGAAGCCAGAAAGTTTCTGGTTTCATTTGCTGCAATTCGAAGAGGGAGAGAGGGAGTGGGCGAATCGTGAACCAAGCTCGACGTCTGATCAGCGCCCTGCCAGGCCACTGCCGGCCGTCTGCCGCCCCCCGCCGCCGTCTGTCACCCCTTCGCCGCCGTCGGCCGCCGCCAGCCGCCCCCTCACCGTCGATTTTTGGGTTGCAATTTGAGGTAATTTTGTCAACTAAACTACTTATAATTTCTGCAAATTTTTATATTACATTGTTAGAATTTCATAGTTAGTTCATATTTATGTTGAAGTGTGGTGTTTGTGTGAGGTTATCGCTTTAATTTGGTTCAAGATTGGGGTAAATGCGATTTAGGGTTTAGGTTTGGTAGTTTGAAGTTAAAGTTTGATATGTTGGTGGAATGAAATGGTTTAATTGATAATGTTGTTGAAATGTGCTATTTGTGTGAGGTTATTGCTCAAATTCGTTACAACAATTTGGTAAATGCGATTTAGGGTTGACGTTTGGTAGTTTGAAGTTGAAATTTCATATGTTGGTGAAATGAAATGTTTTAATTGATGATGTTGTTGAAATGTGGTATTCGTGTGAGGTTATTGATCTAATTTAGTTGGAGATTTTGCTCAATGCAATTTAGGGTCTAGGTTTGGTGATGTGAACTTAAAAGTTGATATGTTGGTGGAATGAGATGCTTTTGTTTATAATTTCATTCAAATTTGATATGTTGGTGGAATAAAGTGGTCAACAATGTATGAATTATTACTTTTGTGATATTTGTGAGAATATAAGTATATTTATCGAAATTTATAAGTTTTTTGTTTGTGTGCATGTGGAAATTTTAAAGTAAACATATATAATATATAATTGCGTAATTTATATAATTATTATAATTTTGATTAAAATTAATTTTTAGCAAATACCTTATGTGGTTATTGTTATTTGAGCAGAATGTGAATGGTCCTCCACATCATCGGTGGATGTACAATAGATTACTGCCTGATCGTAGTGGTTATACGCAAGAATTTCTAGATGGGGTAAACCAATTCGATCAATTTGTACGTACACAGACAGAGTTTCTATATGGGGGAAAGTATAGATGTCCTTGTGCGAAATGCAGAAATAGTGTGTACTTGACACCTGATGAGGTCAAGATGCACCTTATGTATAAGAGTTTTGTGCAAGGGTATTGGTTTTGGATAAGTAATGGGGAAATAAAACCTCAGTAATATGATTTTGGGTATTCAAATAGTAAAATTCCCGAAGTTGGAGGTTCAAGTCATGTTAATAATGACTACTCTGAATCCTACGTAGATCGGATCGAGGACATGGTTGATGATGCTATAATAGCAAATCAAAATGTATGAGAAGAGGGGTCAAGCACTTCCCGAGAACCATTTTATAATGTGGTTCAAGCTGCTCAACAACCCTTATATGATGGTTGCTCCACCCACAGTGAGCTATCTGCGACGATGAGACTGTTGAGTATTAAATCTGATTATAATGTGTCTCAAAATTGTTTCAATGAATAAAGAGGTTAACATGGGACTGAATTAGTTAGAGCAATTTGATTTATGTAGTTAATTTCACAATATGACTCTTGGATCACCATTTACAGCCCCTTAATACTGATTTCTTGTATTGTAATTGGACTAGGCAAACCTGATGCATGTAATGCATGACTAGATGACAATAGAGCTATATTTACATGAATTATGTCCATAGATACATGTATCTCATGTGTAAGAAAGTAGCATGGTAGAGCATTCAGGGTCATGTCATCATATATGCGAACACTCATGCCTATTATGCGCAGTCATTAAGGAACTACAGGAATTAGGTCATGACTAGTTATGCTTTTTGTGAATAAGTTGTTGCACTTCTTGATGTTTGCTTGACTTAAGTTGGTTTACTATATGACTTGGTCGTTTAGATAATATAAGTTTTGTAATTTATAGCATAACATGACCACTAACACATTATTTGCATTCTGTGACTTCTATGATTTCATGTTATAGCTAAGTAACTGCATGCGCTCGTATTTGAAGCATGATGAGACGACCCTAGAAACCTGCATTCACATATTTTTACCTTTGTATGTTTCATCAGAGTAGTGCAGCGGAAGCATGTAGGCCCATAAGCCATAGACCTAGGACTCATCTAGTAGCATAACCATTCATTTGTATGAATCTATGACTTAAGAGACGATCAGCCCCAAGTAAGAACCTTAGGGAAAGACCCCCCAACATCGAAATCGTTGACTTATAATCCTACCTTAGCATTTCCTTCTCAAAGTTGATCTTACGGACATGTTATGCTAGTTTATGTTATTCATGATTCCTAATCTTCAGTGTTCTATTGTTACTGTTGTTAATCCTATGAGATGTCAATGTGGTCTCGAGTGCTACTTTAAGTTCCTTCATTGTTAGTATGATGTAATATGATGTTTCTACTGCTTAAGTGCGATGAGGTAGCGTCCTGATCAATTGATTTCACCTTAGAATGATCTAGGTTCTTCATGCCTTTTAAAGAACCTGACATGTCCTAAATAAGCTGTCATGAATGAAATGCCTAAAAGTTAGCTAGGATTGATGTACAGACATAGGAATGTCAGTCATATATACATGAAAGGTTAGGTTTTGAAACCCTAGCCATCACAAATTCGAGTTAGTAACTGAAGTTCTGGTAAATTTGGGGTTCGCTTTACGTGGGTCTAGAGCGTGGTCACAGCAAGGGTCGAGTTTTTGGTTTCAAGCAACCAAATCAGCTCCAAAAATCCCTAAATCGAGTCCTGTAGCTTGGAATCTAGGTGGTTGTTTCTCACCTCCTAAGTATTAGTAGTTTCAAAAATGTTTGAACTCCGATTGATGTTGCATGTTAGTTTGGGTTAGCTATGTTCACTAGGAGTATGAAGAGGGAAAGGGGAATGTTCTGTTTGACTGAATTCATATTTAATTATGCAAGAATAGGCTACGTGTTAAGTTCAGAAGTTACTTGCTGTGACCCTACTAAGCATGCCCTAGGTTCGAATTAATCTCAGTTCAGATTATGCATGTTAGGCTGCCTAAAGATGCTCAGAAATAAATTATGCATAGATCAGAATATGTTTGCTTAATTAGTTAATTCATGCTAAAAATGTAGTTTCGAATTGCCATTTTAGTATTCGAATCGATGTTTGTTTAATTAAGTTAAGTCATACCTAAAAAGTAGTTTTAAGTTAACATGTTAGCAGTCGAATCGATGTTCGTTTAATTAAGTTAGTTTATGCTCGAAGAATAGCCTCGAAATGAAACGTGAATAGAATCAACTCAACTATATTTAGTTAATACATGCCTGAAAGGTAACTTCGAAATGAATTACGCATGTTTAGAATCGATTCAAGTATATTTAGTTAATACATGCCTGAAAGGTAGCTTCGAAATGAATTATACATGTTTAGAATCAATTCAAGTAGCTCTTCTCATCGTGTTTGTATGCAAATCACGCCATATTGAATCAGAAATTGAGCTTGCTTCTAGTTGCTCTCCAAACACCTAGTGGCTGTATCTTGAGTTGGCAACCAAAGTGGTGATACACTATCTCATTTTAGCACTTCTTAGTGGTGTCCTGGCTATATCAAACCCCAATACACCTAGAAAGCGCAAGGGAGAAAGGACCTAGCAGACTTTGAAATTGTTACACCATATGCATCACATCTTTACCTCCTAGGATGACAATCTATGCCTCCCCAACACTTTCTTAAGCACAAGCACCAAGTGTAGAAGCAAGGATGCTCATAGTAAAAAGTAGAATTCCCGTCCATACTAGGAGTTTCTCGGACCTCCATGAGTATCTATGAGCTAAATGCACCACAAAACCTCAATGTAAATCTATAAGACCAATAACGCTATTGTTCTTACCCTTGCTAGTTGACTGTTGGCCAACTCTAAATAGTTTGGACAAACCTCGAGGCACAACCTCAACCTTAGATTTTAAATGAGGGTTACATTCATGCACACTTGCCTAGATGCCTTTTCGTGAGACCATAAGAGTATCTATAGATAAGATTGTTGTATGTTGCCATAGATGTGTTTGTGAACAAATGCCAACAAAATGAGATTTTGCAATTGCTTTATTTGAATTTGTGTAAACATGGGACTGAATTAGTTAGAGCTATTTGATTTATGTAGTTAGTTTCACAATATGACTCTTGGATAATCATTTCCAGCCCCTCAATACTGATTTCTCATTTTATAATTGGATTAGTCGAACCCGATGTATGTAATGCGTGACTAGATGACCATACAACTGTATTTACATGAATCACGTCCATAGATATATGTATCTCATGTGTAAGAAAGTAGCATGGTAGAGCATTCAGGGTTATATCGTTATATATGCAAACACTTACGTCTATTATAATGCACTATAAGAATTAGGTCATGACTAGTTATGCGTTTTGTGAATAAGTTGTTGCACAATGTTTGCTTGACTTAAGTTGGTTTAGTATATGATTTGGTCGTTTAGATAATACAAATTTTGTAATTCATAGCATGACATGACCACTAACTCATTATTTACATTCCGTGACTTCTATGATTTCATGTTATAGCTAAGTAACTGCATGCGCCCGTATTTGAAACATGATGAGACGACCCTAGAAACCTGCATTCAAATATTCTTGCCTTTGTATGTTTCATTAGAGTGGCGCTGCGGAAGCATGTAGGCCCATATGCCATAGACCCAGGACTCATCTAGTAGCATAACCATTCATTTGTATGAATCTATGAGTTAAGAGATGATCAGCCCCAAGTAAGAACCTTAGGGAAAGACTCCCCACCATCGAAATCATCGGCTTACATTCCTGCCTTAGCATTTCCTTCTCAAAGTTGATCACACCGACATGTTATGCTAGTTCATGTTATTCATAATTCCTAATCTTCAGTGTTCTGTTGTTACTGTTGTTAACCCTATAAGATGTCAATGTGGTCTGGAGTGCTACTTCAAGTTTCTTCATTGTTAATATGACATAATATGATGTCTCTATTGCTTAAGTGCGAGGGCGTAGCTTCCTGATCAATTGATTTCACCATAGAATGATCTGGGTTCTTCATGCCTTTTAAAGAACTTGACATGTCCTAAATAAGCTGTCATGAATGAAATGCTTAAAAGTTAGCTAGGATTGATGTACAGACATAGGAATGTCAGTCATATATGCATTCGTTTTGTAAATTGCTTGCTATATGTATATTAGCCGGTTTCATGGTACATCCAATCACTAAATTTAAGAATTTCGAATTGCTAATACTATGCAACGCTATGTGATGCTGTTGTGCTTAAGTGCTGCTATGAGCTGCTATGTGATATCCTTATTACTTTAATGTGTTATAGAAATCTCCATGTCAATTATTATGATCCCAAAAGTGATTTGAATTCATGTGTTAGAATGAGACTAGTAGCATATGACCTTGAGGAGTCAACTGCCCAATTTTCCTTCCTTTAAACTCCAATTCGTAGATTACATGTACATAGAGTTGTTGCTTACTAGGTGGATTCAGTCTAGATTATCGAAAATCTATGTTTATTTTTAAGACAAGCTCAATATGGTTGTCCATGCCAACTCATTTTCCCCTCTTCAATGCGATTTGCCATCGATGCCTAAATAGAGTGAGTAAACGTTTGAAGAGGATTGGCGAAGAGGAGACTGGATACCATAAATCTTTTTCTTTTGATTTACAAGAAGTAGTGATTACAAAATGAAACATTTTAGAAAAATACCATGTAGATCATAGTTGTGCACATACATTCTAGGAATGACCAAACTTAGGTTTAGAATTTCGAGGACGAAATTCTTTTAAGGGGGGAAGAGTGTAAGACCCGCCTTCTTTATTTTAAGTTAACCTACCTGTCTATCTTCTACATTCTAAAATCGTAGTTTTAGTAACTATACGAGTTAAATTATTATCAATGTACTTATGTGAATGATAATTTTATTAAAAGGAATGGTTTCGTCGTTATTAACATTATTATTATTATTATTAGTTTTGAAAATCTTTCGATGATGTTTAGTGTGCGTTAATATGGATTATTAAAGAATACTAAACCAATTAGGAACCCGAATATGATTAGGTTGTCAACCTTAGAATTAGTTTCGAGGTTTATTAAATCGAACATTGACGTATTTGGGAACGAATAATTGACGAACGAATGTATTAATGATTCGATTTAGAAGAAGGGTTACGAGATTGGGCTAGCAATTTTAGTTGATTGAGCAATTGACCGATATGAATAAAAAAAATAATGATAAAATATGAGGGGCTGAAGCCCCTTCGTTTTCTCGACCAGGACACGAAAAAGTGGGGTCTTCTTCTTTGGGCAACACGATGCCCTCCCCGGTAAACCAACACATGACGAAGAGGGAGAAAACAGGGGCTGGCTGGTCGATGGCGATGGTGGCACTGCACCGACCACCGTCCGTCTGCTAGAAGCTGAACCGAGCTCGGCCAGTTGGAGGAGAGAGAGAGCGACAGAGGCTGAGAGCAACTGAGGAAGTGAGATGGGAAAGATAATTGGGGTCGGCAAGGCAACCAGACGGCGGTGTGGCGGTGGCGTGACACTGGCAACCGCCCCGTCTACACTGCAGCCACCACGATACAGAGAGAGATCAAGACAGAGGGCTTAAAGGTTGGGTTTTGAAACCCTAGCCATCACAAATTCGAGTTAGTGAGTGAAGTTCTGGTAAATTTGGGGTCCGATTTGCGTGGGTCTGGAGCGTAGTCGCAGCAAGGGTCGAGTTTTTAGTTTCAAGCAACCAAATGAATTCCGAAAATCCCTAAATCGAGTCCTCTAGCTTAGAGTCCAGATGGGTGTTTCTCACCTTCTAAGTATTAGTAGTTTCGAAAATGTTTGAACTTCGATTGATGTTGCAGGTTAGTTTGGATTAGCTATGTTCACCGGGAGTATGAAGAGGGAAAGGGGAATGTTCTGTTTGATTGAATTCATATTTAATTATGCATGAATAGGCTGCGTGTTAAGCTCAGAAGTTACTTGCTGTGACCCTGTTAAGCATGCCCTATGTTTAAATTAATCTCAGTTCAGATTATGCATGTTAGGCTACCTAAAGATGCTTAGAAATAAATTGTGCATAGATCAGAATATATTTGCTTAATTAGTTAATTCATGCTTAAAAAGTAGTTTCGAATTACCATGTTAGTATTCAAATCGATGTTTGTTTAATTAAGTTAGTTTATGCTTGAATAGTAGCTTCGAAATAAAATGTGAATAGAATTGAGTGAAGTATATTTAGTTAATACATGCCTGAATGGTAGCTTCGAAATGAATTATGCATGTTTAGAATCGATTCAAGTATATTTAGTTAATACATGCCTAAAAATAGCTTTAAAATGAAATATGCTTGTTTAGATTAGATACATGTACACTTAGTTAATTTATGCTCGTTTAATAACTTCGAAGGAAATGTGAACATTTAGAATCAATACATGTACACTTGGTTAATTCATGTTCGTTTAATAACTTCGAAGTGAAATACGAATATTTAGGATCGATATATGTACGCTTAGTTAATTCATGTTCGTTTAGTAACTTCGAAGTGAAATATGAATGTTTAGAATCGATACATGTACACTTAATTAAATTCATGCTCGATTAATAGCTTCGAAAAGAAATGAGCATGCTTAGAATCGATGCTTGTGTGATTAGTTAGTTTATACCTAAATTGTGACTTCAAAATAATAAATGAACACCTCAAATGCGATAAGATTCCTGTTTAATTAGTTTAGTTGGTTTGTTAAGTGTTATTTCAAGTTAAGGCATTGTAGACGTATACATAATTGTGGTTCTATATATATGTATCCTTGTGGTAACGCACCACTGGATGGTGCTGCTTACCCATGTAAGTGCATAAACCCTATTACACGTCTCTTGATAAGTTTTCATGATAATATGTTATGATTATCGAATTAAAAACCGCGATGGTAGTCGGATGGCTTAAAGTGGAACTAATGAGAGTTTGAGTGAGAGTTTGAGGTTCTTTGTGGTCTGTTGCTATGTGAGGAGGGAGCCTGGGTTGTGAATTAACCACAATCATGTGGATTGCGAGGCCATGTGTGGCTTTTGTTGAGATTGATTGATTATCAAGTGTTTGAATGCATTACGTGCAAATCCCCCTCCCTTTATGTCATCAAGTTTCTTGTTGCGAGTAAGGGTGAGTTTGAAAAAGGAAGTTTTTCATGTTTGTAACTAATAGTAGCCATAATTATTAGCAAATGAGCCTATTTTAATTATGCAAATACAGTTTTAGGAGTGAACTCGCTTGAACGGGGGAATCGCTGAAGAATTTAAATAAAAAGAGAGTGCGTTGTATGAAAAAGGATTTCACTGTAAGAGGCAGCAAACTTATTAGTCGTTATGGCCAGATGCTTTAAATGGCTAAGATAAGTGCTTAGGGATAGTAGATGGGAAGTGAACCTGCTTGAATGGGGGAATCCCTAGCCTAGGGAGTAATCCCTAGAGAGCTTGACGAGGGTTAAGGTCCAAAAGTTAGTTGCCATCCCGGGAGTAAGAGCTTAGTGTGAGTTAATCTCACTGGAATTGAGTGTGGATCTCTCCTAACCAGCACTTTATGATGATCTTATGCCCAGAGTAATTTTCTAATAAGTAAAAAAAGCAGTCGGCGTTTCACCTTTTTAAGTATTTCAGAAAGAAAGTTTTTAAGGGCCATTATGAGACCTATATGAAAGATATTCTTTTAAGAATATGAGCCCAAAAAGGCTAAGAAAAGAGTTCTTATCAGCCTAAAGAGGCTAAGTAAAGTGTTTTTAAAAAAAGAAAAGAAAGATTTTCTTGCACATCATGTGAATAAGAATCTAAGTGAAGTATAAATGAAATTCCAAGTACAGCATGGCCATACCCTTGTAACGCATCGAGCATATGAGTTTGAATGTGCATGTTTAGCTAATGAAGGTTCGTGGCATAATCTCTGCTTCATAAGTTTAGCATCTCATATGAGTGAATTAGATAGATCAAGCATAAATCACGAATTATATCACATAATCTATGAAAGAAAGTTCTGTGCTTAGCCTCATTGCTTGCTTAAGTGTTTGACTGCCTGTTAGTAAAAGAATTAAGTCATTCAGGGGCCTAAAAATGAGCTTGAATGGCTAAAATGAAATTATGGATGGTGATGCTTCCTTAACAATTTATGAAAGCCTAATATGATAGTAAAGTACGAATACGTAATATGTGACTGTTATGAGTATTATTGCCTGTAACAGTTTTGGTTTTAAGGGGTCGGGGAACACTCACTGAGCGTGTAGTTGCTCATCCCATTACTCTTTCCCCTTTTTCTCTAGGTCTGCATTACGACAAGTAGGAGCCAAGTCACTTATGCCAAGATGAAGTCTATTCTTTCTTACAAGGTGTCGTGTGTGCCCATTTGAAGGGATGTTATGTGTTTAATGAAGTCATGTAAAGTATTCCTAGAATTGTAAGCATTTGTAAACAAGTATTCTAATTCATGCAGTGTATTCGGTTTAGGAGTCGCTCTGTACGGCCATGTGTGCCAACCATCCTATTAGTCAGTTGTCTTTTTAGTTGAAATCAGTTACAGTTTAGGATGTAAACCCCAGTACTCCGATTGTGTGAACTGTTGGGTTGTATCTTTTACTTTTTCTATATTAATGAACTATTTTGTTTGATGTACTTCGAGCGAGTTGCTCGTTGAGTTATGAACTCCGGCGTGTAGTCGTTAAGCTTCTTTTAAAATGTTTTACACTTCCGTTGATCTGTAGGGGTCTATTGTAAGACTTTTAGCGTGGAAACGGTCCGTTTTTAGGGAAAACTCTCTCCGTGTTGCCCTGAAATTTAAATAGAAAGTTAAGAAAACGTAACGCTCCTAGCTCTAGGGGCTGGGGTGTTACAATTGATGGTATCAGAGCATGGCCCTGCGACCACAGGACGCGACCTGAGTCTTGCATCTTATATAGTTGCCTAGGAACGCGTTCATGAAGACATGATACATGCCTGCCTTGTGTGCAAATATGAGTTTTATGTGAATGTTAGCGCATTTACCTAATTAGGTGCAGCTTAAGTGAGCTGAATAGTTGGATGAAAGAACCATTTGCTAAGGTGTAGGCCGAGTGGCTTGTACGTTCATGGATTGGTTAAGTGTTAGCTTAATCAAAAGTTGTTTCCTTATATGCCTTGGAGATTTTAATCCAAAGTTTAAAGAACATATGATTTGGAATTGAATGATTGGAAAGCCTTAACTCTAGCTCATCTTTGCTCCAAAAGTACGATTTGCTCCTCGGGACCTGTAATGGAGTGAGCGGACGTACTCGAAGGTTGGTAGAGAAAAAGCTAGAAGCAGTTGAACTATTTCCTTTTGAAAATCTAAGGACCTTGAAAGTTAAAGTCCTCCGATTAGTGAGTTAGGGTCGTGCGTTCGCATTAGAAACCTTTCTAATTTTGGTTGGGTCTTGTTGTTGCAATCAAAGACTTACATTTGCTTTACAATAATGCTTGAGTTAACTCTGCGAGCTTAAACTCAATCATTTACTCTATGGTCCTTGACACCTTACTTGATTAGCGAGAATGACCCTATTAGGTGTCACCCTTCTCCTAGCTTTAGCTCTAATCAGGTTGTGATGTTCAAGGCCGATGCATTTGACAAATGTATATTGTGTTTTCTTCGATAGCCGTTGTGATTGTAAGAGCGAGAGCCGTATATAAGCTCCTCTTATCATGTTTGTACACGCATCACGCCATATTGAATTAGAAATTGAGCTTGCTTCTAGTTGCTCTCCAAACAGCTGGTGGTTGTATCTTGAGTTGGCAACCCAAGTGGTAGTACACTAGGTCATTTTAGCGCTTCTTGGTGGTGTCCCGGCTATATCAATCCCCAATACACCTAGAAAGCGCAAGGGAGAAAGGACCTAGCATACTTTAGAATTGTTACGCCACGTGTATCACCTCGTCACCTCATAGGATGGCAATATGTGCCTTCCCATCACTTTCTTAAGCACAAGCACTAAGTGTATAAGCAAAGATGCTCATAGTAAAAAGTAGAACCTTCCCATCCGTACTAGGAGTTTCTCGGACTTCCATAAGTATCTGTGAGACAAATGAGTCACAAAACCTCAATGAAGATCCGTAAGACCAATAATGCTGTTATTCTTACCCTTACTAGTTGATTGTTGGCCAACTCCAAATAGTTTGGATAAACCTCGAGGCATAACCTCAACTTTAGATTTTGAATGAGGGTTGCATTCATGTATACTTGCCTAGATGCCTTTTCGTGAGACTATAAGAGTATCTATAGATAGGATTGTTGTATGTGGCCATTAATGTGTTTGTGAACAAATGCCAGCAAAATGAGTTTCTGTAATTGCTTTATTTGAATTTGAGTAAACATGGGACTGAATTAGATAGAGCGATTTGATTTATGTAGTTAGTTTCACAATATAGCTCTTGGATCATCATTTACAACCCCTCAATACTGATTTCTCGTGTTGTAATTGGATTAGTTGAACTCGATGTATGTAATGCGTGACTAGATGACAATAGAGTTGTATTTATATGAATCAGATCCATAGATATATGTGTCTCATGAGTAACAAAGTAGCATGGTTGAGCATTCAGGGTCATGTGATCATATATGCAAACACTTACGTCTATTATGCGCGGTTATTAATGCTTTATAGGAATTAGGTCATGACTAGTTATGCATTTTGTGAATAAGTTGTTGTACTTCTTGATGTTTGCTTGACTTAAGTTGTTTTACTATATGACTTGGTCGTTCAGATAACACAAGTTTTGTAATTCATAGCATCATATGACTACTAACTCATTATTTGCATTCCGTGAGTTCTATGATTTCATGTGGTAGCTAAGTAACTGCGTGCGCCCGTATTTGAAGCACGATGAGATGACCCTAGAAACCTACAGTTATATATTCTTACCTTTGTATGTTTCATCAGAGTAGCGCAGCAGAAGCATGTAAGCCTGTATGCCATAGACCTAGAACTCATCTAGTAGCATACATTTGTATGAATTTATGACTCAAGAGATGATCAGCCCCAAGTAAGAACCTTAGGGAAAGATTCCCCACCATCGAAATCATCGACTTACATTCCTGCCTTAGCATTTCATTGTCAAAGTTTATCATACCGACATGTTATGCTAGTTCAGGTTATTCATGATTCCTGATCTTCAGTGTTCTATTTGTTACTGTTGTTAACCCTATGAGATGTCAATGTGGTCTCGAGTGCTACTTTAAGTTCCGTCAATGTTAATATGACGTAATATGATGTCTCTACTGCTTAAGTGCAATAAGGTAGCTTCTTGATTAATTAATTTCACCTTAGAATGATCTGGGTTCTTCATACCTTTTAACGAACCTGACATTTCCTAAATAAGCTGTCATGAATGAAATGCTTAAAAGTTAGCTAGGATTGATGTACAGACACAGGAATGTCAGTCATATATGCATTCGTTTTGTAAATTACTTGCTATATGTATATTAGCCGGTTTCATATTACATCCAATTCCTAAACTTGAGAATGTCGAATTGCTGATACTATGCGACGCTATGTGATGCTGTTGTGCTTAAGTGCAGTTACGAGGTGCTATGTGATATCCTTATTACTCTAATGTGTTATAGAAATCTCCATGTCAATTATTATGATCCCAAAAGTGATTTGAATTCATGTGTTAGAATGAGACTACTAGCATATGACCTTGAGGAGTCAACTACCTAATTTCCCTTACTTTAAACTCCAATTCGTAGCATTGCATGTTCATAAAGTTGCTGCTTAGTAGGTGGACTTAGTCTAGATTATCGAAAATCTGTGTTTATTTTTAAGACAAGCTCAATCTAGTTATCCATGCCAACTTATTTGCCCCTCTTCAATGCAATTTTCCCTCGGTGCCTAAATAGAGTGAGTAGATGCTTGAAGGGGATTGGCGAGGAGGAGATTGGATACCATAAGTCTTTTTCTTTCGATTTGCAAGAAGTAGTGATTGCAAAATGAAACCTTTTGGGAACATACCATGTAGATCATAGTTATGTGCATACATTCTAGGAATGGCCGAACTTAGGTTTAGAATTTGGAGGACGAAATTCTTTTAAGGAGGAAAGAGTGTAAGACCCGTCTTCTTTATTTTAAGTTAACCTGCCTGTCTTACCTTCTATGTTCTAAAATCGTATTTTTAGTAACTATACGAGTTAAATTATTATCGATGTGCTTATGTGAATTATAATTTTATTGAAAGGAATGGTTTCGTCATTATTAATATTATTATTATTAGTTTTGAAAATCTTTCGATGATGTTTAGAGTGCGTTAATAGAGATTATTAACGAACACTAAACCAATTAGGAACCTAAATACGATTAGGTTGTCAACCTTAGAATTAATTTCAAGGTTTATTAAATCGAACCTTGATGTATTTAGGAACGAATAATCGACGAACGATTGTATTAACGATTCTGCTTAGAATAAGGGTTACGAGATTGGGCTAGCAATTTTAGTTGATTAAGTAATTAATCGATATGAACAAAAAAAAATAATAATAAAATGTGAGGGCCGAAGCCCCTTAGTTTTCTCGGTGAAGACATGAAAAAGGTGGGGTCTTCTTCTTGGGGCATCACAATGCCCTCCCCGGTAAACCAACACACAAGGAAGAGGGAAAGAACTGGGGCTGGTTAGTCGACGGCGACGGTGGCACCGCACCGGCCACCGTCCGTCCACTGGAAGCTAATGCCAAGCTTGGCCAGTTGGAGGAGAGAGAGAGTGACAAAGGCTGAGAGCGACTGAGGGAGTGAGATAGGAAAGATAATTGGGGTCGGCAAGGCAACCCAGTTGGCGGTGTGGAGGCGGCGTGACACTAGCAACCGCCCTGTCTACACGGCAGCCACCATGATACAGAGAGAGATCGAGACAGAGGGCTGCAAGGTTAGGTTTGGAAACCCTAGCCATCACAAAGTCGAGTTAGTGAGTGAAGTTCTGGTTAATTTGGGGTCCAATTTGCGTGGGTCTGGAGCGTGGTCATAGCAAGGTGTCGAGTTTTTGGTTTCAAGCAACCAAATCAGTTCCGAAAATCCCTCAATCGAGTCCTCTAGCTTGGAATCCAGGTGGGTGCTTCTCGCCTTCTAAGTATTAGTAGTTTCAAAAATGTTTGAACTCTGATTGATGTTGCTTGTTAGTTTGGATTAGCTATATTCACTGGGAGGATGAAAAGGGAAAGGGGAATGTTCTGTTTGATTGAATTCGTATTTAATTATGCATGAATAGGCTGCATGTGAAGTTCAAAAGTTACTTGCTATGACCCTGTTAAGCATGCCCTGTGTTCGAATTAATCTCAGTTCAAATTATGCATGTTAGGCTGCCTAAAGATGCTTAGAAATAAATTGCGCATAGATCAGAAGATGTTTGCTTAATTGGTTAATTCATGCTTAAAAACTAGTTTCGAATTACCATGTTAGTATTCGAATCGATGTTTGTTTAATTAAGTTAATTCATGCCTAAAAAGTAGTTTCGAATTAACATGTTAGCATTCGAATCGATGTTTATTTAATTAAGTTAGTTTATGCTCGAATAACAGCTTCGAAATGAAATGTGAATAGAATTGATTCAAGTATATTTAGTTAATACATGCTTGAAAGGTAGCTTCGAAATGAATTATGCATGTTTAGAATGGATTCAAGTATATTTAGTTAATACATGCCTGAAAAATAGCTTCGAAATGAAATATGCCTGTTTAGATTAGATACATGTACACTAAGTTAATTTATCTTCGTTTAATAACTTCGCAGGAAAAGTGAACATTTAGAATCAATACATGTACACTTAGTTAGTTCATGTTCGTTTAATAACTTCGAAGTGCAATATGAATGTTTAGGATTGATATATGTACGCTTAGTTAATTCATGTTCGTTTAGTAACTTCGAAGTGAAATATGAATGTTTAGAATCAGTACATGTACACCTAGTTAAATTCATGCTCGATTAATAGCTTTGAAAAGAAATGAGTGTACGTAGAATCAATGCTTGTGTGATTAGTTAGTTTATACCTAAATCGTGGCTTCGAAATAGTAAATGAACACCTCGAATGCGTTAAGATTCCTGTTTGATTAGTTTAGTTGGTTTGTTAAGTGTTATTTCAATTTAAGGCATTGTAGACGTATACATAAATGTGGTTATATATATTGCGGTAACGCACTGCTGGATGGCGCTGCTTGCACAGGTAAGTGCGTAAACCCTATTACACATCTCTTTATAAATTTTCATGATAATATGTTAGGATTATCGAATTGAAAACCGAGGTGGTAGTCGGATGGCTTGAGGTGGAACTAATGAGAGTTTGAGTGAGAGTTTGAGGTTCTTTGTGGTCGGTTGCTATGTGAGGAGGGAGCCTGGGTTGTGAATTAACCGCAAGCGTGTGGATTGCGAGGCCATGCGTGCCTATATGTTGAGACTGATTGATTATGAAGTATTTGAATGTGTTACATGCAAACCCTCTACCTTTATGTCATCAAGTTTCTTGTTGCGAGTGAGGGTGAGTTTAAAAAAGGAAGTTTTTCATGTTTATAACTAATAGTAGCCATAACTATTAGCAAATGATGGCCTATTTTAATTATGCAAATACAGTTTTGGAAGTGGACTCGCTTGAAACGGGGGAATCGCTGATGAATTCAAATAAAAAGAGAGTGTGCAGTATGAAAAGGGATTTCACTGTGGGAGGCAGCAAACTTATTAGTCGTTATGAGCAAATACTTTAAATGGCTAAGATAAGTGCTTACGGATAATAGATGGGAGTGAACCTGCTCGAATGGGAGAATCCTAGCCTAGGAAATAATCCCTAGATACCCTGACGAGGGTTAAGGTCCAAAAGTTAGTTGTCATCTCGGGAGTAAGAGCTTAGTGTGAGTTATTCTCACTGGGATTGAGTGTAATCTCTCCTAACCAGCACTTTATGATGATCTTATGCTCAGAGTAATTTCCTAATAGGTAAGAAAAGCAGCCGACGTTTCACCTTTTTGAGTATTTCAGAACGAAAGTTTTTAAGGGTCATTATGAGACCAATATGAAAAATATTCTTTTAAGAATATGAGCCCAAAAAGGCTAAGAAAAGAGTTCTTACGAGCCTAAAAAGGCTAAGTAAAGTGTTTCCAGAAAAAGAAAGGAAAGATTTTCTTGCACATCATGTGAATAAGAATCTAAGTGCAGTATAAATTAATTTCCAAGTACAGCATGGCCATGCCCTTGTAATGCGCCGGGCATATGAGTTTGAATGTACATGTTTAGCTAATGAAGGTTCGTGGCATAATCTCTGCTTCATAAGTTTAGCATCTCATATGAGTGAATTAGATAGATCAAGCATAAATCACGAATTATATCACATAATCTATGAAAGAAAGTTCTGTGCATAGCCTCGTGACTTGTTTAAGTGTTTGACTGCCTGTTAGTAAATGAATTTTGTCATTTAGGGGCCTAAAAATCAGGTTGAATGGCTAAAATAAAATTTTGGATCGTGATCCTTCCATAACAATTTATGAAAGCCTAATATGATAGTAAAGTATGAATACGTAATATGTGACTATTATGAGTATTATTGCCTGCAACGATTTTGGTTTTAAGGGGTCGGGGAACACTCACTGGGCATGTGGTTGCTCATCCCATTACTCTTTCCTCTTTTTCGCCAGGTCTGCATTACGAAAAGTAGGAGCCAAGTCACTTATGCCAAAATAGATTCTATTCTTGCTTGCAAGGTGTCATGTATGCCCATTTGAAGGGATATTATGTGTTTAATAAAGTCATGTAAAGTATTCCAAGAATTATAAGCATTTGTAAACAAGTATCTTACTTCATGTAGTGTATTCGGGTTAGGGGTCGCTCTGTACGGCCATGTGTGCCAACCATCTTATTAGTCAGTTGTCTTTCTAGTTGAAATCAGTTACAGTTTGGGATGTACACCCAAGTACTTCCGTTGTGTGAACCGTTGAGTTGTATCTTTCACTTTTCCTGTATTAATGAACTATTTTATTTGATGTACTCCGAGCGAGTTGCTCATTGAGTTATGAACTCTGGCATGTAGCCATTGAGCTTCTTTTAAAATGTTTTACGCTTCCGTTGATCTGCAGGGTCTATTGTAAGGCTTTTAACCTGAAAACGGTCTATTTTTAGGGGAAACTCTTTCCGTTTCGCCGCGGAATTTAAGTAGAAAGTTAAGAAAACGTAACGCTCTTGGCTCTAGGGGCTGGGGCTGTTACAATTGATGGTATCAGAGTATGGTCCTGTGACCACAGGCCGCGACCTGAGTCTTGCATCTCATAGAGTTGCCTAGGAATGGGTTTATGATGATGTGATACATGCCTGCCTTGTGTGCAAATGTAAGTTTTATGTGAATGTTAGCACATTTACCTAATTAGGTGCGGCTTGAGTGAGCTGAATGGTTGGATGAAAGAACCATTTGCTAAGGTGTAGGCCGAGTGGCTTGTATTTTCGTGGATAGGTTAAGTGTTAGCTCAATTGAAAGTTGTTTCTTTATATGCCTTGGAGTAAAGAACATATGATTTGAAATTGAATGATTGGAAAGCCTTAACTCTAAGCTCATCTTTGCCCTAAAAGTACGATTTGCTCCTCGGGCCTTGTAATAGAGTGAGCAGACGTACTCGAAGGTTGGTAGAGAGAAAGCTAGAAGTAGTTAAACTATTTCCTTTTGAAAACCTAAAGATCTTGAAAGTTAAAGTCCTCCGACTAGTGAGTTAGGGTTGTGCCATCGCATTAGAAACCTTTCTAGTTTTGTTTGGGTCTTATTGTTGCAATCAAGGACTCACATTTGCTTTACAATAATGCTTGGGTTAACCCTACGAGCTTAAACTCAACCATTTACACTAAGGTCCTTGACACCTTACTTGATTAGGGAGAATGACCCTATTAAGTGTCACCCTTTTACTAGCTTTAGCACTAATCAAGTTGCGATGTTCTAGGCCGATGTATTTGACAAATGTATATTGTGTCTCCTTTGATAACCATTGTAATTGCAAGAGCGAGAGCCGTATATAAGCTCCTCTCATCATGTTTGTACACCCATCATGCCATATTGAGTCAGAAATTGAGCTTGCTTCTACTTGCTCTCGAAACACCTAGTGGCTGTATCCTGAGTTGGCAACCCAAGTGGGGATACACTACGTCATTTTAGCACTTCTCGGTGGTGTCCTGGCTATATCAATCCCCAATACAACTAGAAACCGCAAGGGAGAAAGGACTGAGCAAACCTTGGAATTGTTACACCACATGCATCAGCTCGTTACCTCCTGGGATAGCAATCTATGCCTTCCCATCACTTTCTTAAGCACAAGCACTAAGTGTAGAAGCAAAGATGCTCATAGTAAAATGTAGAACCTTCCCATCCATACTAGGAGTTCCTCGGACCTCCATAAGTGTCTGTGAGACAAATGAGTCACAAAACCTCAATGTAGATCCGTAAGACCAATAACGCCGTTGTTCTTACCCTTGCTAGTTGGCCGTTGGCCAACTCCAAATAGTTTGGACAAACCTCAAGACACAACCTCGACCTTAGATTTTAAATGAGAGTTAGATTCATGTATACTTGCCTAGATGCCTTTTCGTGAGACCATATGAGTATCTATAGATCAGATTGTTGTATATGGCCATCGATGTGTTTGTGAACAAATGCCAACGAAATGAGTTTCTGCAATTGCTTTATTTGAATTTGAGTAAACATGGGATTAAATTAGTCAGAGTGATTTGATTTATGTAGTTAGTTTCACAATATGACTCTTAATGATCATTTACTGCCCCTCAATACTGATTTCTCATGCTGTAATTGGATTAGTCGAACCCGATGTATGTAATGCATGGCTAGATGACAATAGAGCTATATTTACATGAATCATGTCCATAGATATATGTATCTCATGTGTAAGAAAGTAGCATGGTACAACATTCAGGGTCATGTCATCTTATATGTGAACACTCACGTCTATTATGTGCGGTTATTAATGCACTATAGGAATTAGGTCATGACTAGTTATGCATTTTGTGAACAAGTTGTCGCATTTCTTAATGTTTGCTTGACTTAAGTTGGTTTAGTATACGACTTGGTCATTTAGATGATATAAGTTTTGTAATTCATAGCATGACATGACCACTGACTCATTATTTGCATTCCGTGACTTCTATGAATTCATGTTATAGCTAAGTAACTGTATGGGTCAACATTTGAAGCATAATAAGACGACCTTAGAAACCTGCATTCATATATTCTCACCTTTGTATGTTTCATTAGAGTAGCACAGCGGAAGCATGTAGGCCTATAAGCCATAGACCCAGGACTTATCTAGTAGCATAACCATTCATTTGTATGAATCTATGACTTAAGGGACGATCAGCCCCGAGTAAGAACCTTAGGGGAAAGACTCCCCACCATCGAAATCATCGACTTACATTCCTGCCTTAGCATTTCGTTCTCAGAGTTGATCATACCGACATATTACGCTAGTTCATGTTATTCGTGATTCCTAATCTTCAGTGTTCTGTTGTTACTGTTGTTAACCCTATGAGATGTCAATGTGGTTTCGAGTGCTACTTCAAGTTCCTTCATTGTTAATATGACGTAATATGATGTCTCTACTGCTTAAGTGCGATAAGGTTGCTTCCTGATCAATTGATTTCACCTTAGAATGATCTAGGTTCTTCATACCTTTTAACGAACCTGACATGTCCTTAATATGCTGTCATGAATGAAATGCTTAAAAGTTAGCTAGGATTGATGTACAGACATAGGAATGTCAGTCACATATGCATTCGTTTTGTAAATTGCTTGCCACATGTATATTAGCTGGTTTCATGTTACATCCAATTCCTAAACTTAAGAATGCCGAATTACTGATACTATGCGACGCTATGTGATGCTGTTGTGCTTAAGTGCTACTGCGAGGTGCTATGTGATATCCTTATTGCTCTAATGTGTTATAGAAATCTCCATGTCAATTATTATGGTCCCAAAAGTGATTTGGATTCATGTGTTAGAATGAGACTACCAGCATACGACCTTGAGGAGTCAACTACCCAATTTTCCTTCCTTTAAACTCCAATTCGTAGCATTCATGTACATAGAGTTGTTGCTTACTAGGTGGATTTAGTCTAGATTATCAAAAATCTATGTTTATTTTTAAGACAAGCTCAATCTGGTTGTCCACGTCAACTCATTGGCCCCTCTTCAATGCGATTTGCCCTCGGGGCCTAAATAGAGTGAGTAGACGCTTGAAGAGGATTATCGCGGAGGAGACTGGGTACCATAAGTCTTTTTCTTTCAATTTACAAGAAGTAGTGATTGCAAAATGAAACCTTTTGGAAACATACCATGTAGATTATAGTTATTTGCATACATTCTAGGAATGATCGAACTTAGGTTTAGAGTTTCGAGGATGAAATTCTTTTAAGGGGAAAAGAGTGTAAGACCCGTCTTCTTTATTTTAAGTTAACCTGCTTGTCTTACCTTCTACATTCTAAAATCGTATTTTTAGTAACCATACGAGTTAAATTATTATCGATGCGCTTATGTGAACGATAATTTTATTAGAAGGAATGGTTTCGTTGTTATTATTATTATTATTAGTTTTGAAAATCTTTGGATGATGCTTACTGTGCGTTAATATCGATTATTAACGCACACTAAACCAATTAGAAACCCAAGTACGATTAGGTTGTCAACCTTAAAATTAGTTTCGAGGTTTATTAAATCGAACCTTGACGTATTTAGGAACGAATAATCGATGAACGATTGTATTAATGATTCGGTTTACAATAAGGGTTACGAGATTGGGCTAGCAATTTTAGTTGATTGAGCAATTGACGGAAATAAATAAAAAAATAATAATAAAATATGAGGGGCCGAAGCCCCTTAGTTTTCTCGGGCAAGACACGAAAAAGGCTCGGGCATCACGATGCCCTCCTCGGCAAACCAACACACGAGGAAGAGGGAGAGAACAGGGGCTGGTTGGTCAACGGCGACGGTGGCACCGCATCGGCCATCGTCCGTACGCTGGAAGCTGAGAACGAGCTCGGCCAGTTGGAGGAGAGAGAGAGCGACAGAGGTTGAGAGCGACTGAGGGAGTGGGGTAAGAAAGATAATTGGGGTCGATAAGGCAACCCAGACATCAGCGTGGCGGCGGCGTGACACTGGCAACAGCCCCGTCTACACGGCACCCGCCACGATACAGAGAGAGATCGAGACAGAGGGCTGCAAGGTGGGGTTTTGAAACCGTAGGCATTACAAATTTGAGTTAGTGAGTGAAGTTCTGGTCAATTTGGGGTCCGATTTGCGTGGGTCTGGAGCGTGGTCGCAGCAAGGGTCGAGTTTTTGGTTTCAAGCAACCAAATAAGTTTCGAAAACCCCTAAATCAAGTCCTCTAGCTTGGAGTCCAGGTTGGTATTTCTCGCCTCCTAAGTATTAGTAGTTTCGAAAATACTCCGATTGATGTTGCATGTTAGTTTGGATTAGTTATGTTCACTGGGAGTATGAAGAGGGAAAGGGAAATGTTCTATTTGATTGAATTCGTATTTAATTATGCATGAATAGGGTGTATG
The DNA here is from genome assembly GCA_029747015.1 of Carnegiea gigantea. Lineage (NCBI taxonomy): Eukaryota > Viridiplantae > Streptophyta > Magnoliopsida > Caryophyllales > Cactaceae > Carnegiea > Carnegiea gigantea. The sequence goes on from JAKOGI010001492.1 coordinate 102,566, forward strand.
TTCAGTTCAAAAGTTACTTGCTGTGACCCTGTTAAGCATGCCTTGTGTTCGAATTAATCTCAGTTCAGATTATACATGTTAGGCTGCCTAAAGATACTTAGAAATAAATTGTGCATAGATTAGAATATGTTTGCTAAATTAGCTAATTCATGCTTAAAAAGTAGTTTCGAATTATTATGTTAGTATTCGAATCGATGTTTGTTTAATTAAGTTAGTTCATGCCTAAAAAGAAGTTTTGAATTAACATGTTAGCATTCGAATTGATGTTTGTTTAATTAAGTTAGTTTATGCTCGAATAATAGCTTCGAAATGAAATATGAATAGAATCGATTCAACTATATTTAGTTAATACATGCCTGAAAGGTAGCTTCGAAATGAATTAGGCATGTTTAGAATCGACTCAAGTACATTTAGTTAATACATGCCTGAAAAATAGCTTCGAAATGAATAATACCTGTTTAGATTTAATACATGTACACTTAGTTAATTTATCTCCGTTTAATAACTTCGCAGGAAATGTGAACATTTAGAATCGATACGTGTACACTTAGTTAGTTCATGTTCGTTTAGCAACTTCGAAGTGCAATATGAATGTTTAGGATCAATATATGTACGCTTAGTTAATTCATGTTCGTTTGGTAACTTCGAAGCGAAATATGAATGTTTAGAATCAATGCATGTGCACCTAGTTAAATTCATGCTCGATTAATAGCTTCGAAAAGAAATGAGTGTACTTAGAATCAATGCTTGTGTGATTAGTTAGTTTATACCTAAACCGTGACTTTGAAATAATAAATGAACACTTCGAATGCGATAAGATTCCTGTTTGATTAGTTTAGTCGGCTGTTAGGTACTATTTCAAGTTAAGGCATTGTAGACATATACGTAAATGTGGTTATATATATTGTTGTGACGCACCGCTGGATTGTGCTGCTTGCGCAAGTAAGTGCATAAACCCTATTACACGTCTCTTTAAAAGTTTTCATGATAATATGTTATGATTATCGAGTTGAAAAGCAAGATGGTAGTCGGATGGCTTGAGGTGGAACTAATGAGAGCTTGAGTGAGAGTTTGAGGTTCTTTGTGGTTGGTTGCTATGTGAGGAGGGAGCCTGGGTTGTGAATTAACCGCAATTGTGTGGATTGTAAGGCCATGCGTGGCTATATGTTGAGACTGATTGATTATGAAGTGTTTAAATGTGTTACGTGCAAACCCCCATCCCTTTATGTCATCAAGTTTTTTGTTGCGAGTGAGAGTGAGTTTGAAAAAGGAAGTTTTTTATGTTTACAACTAATAGTAGCCATAACTATTAGCAAATGATGACCTATTTTAATTATGCAAATACAGTTTTGGAAGTGAACTTGCTTGAAACGGGGAAATCGCTGAAGAACTTAAATAAAAAGAGAGTGCGTCATATAAAAAAGGATTTCGCTGTGAGAGGCAGCAAACTTATTAGTTGTTATGAGCAGATACTTTAAATGGCTAAGATAAGTGCTTAGGGATAATAGATGGGAGTGAACTTGCTCGAATGGGAGAATCCTAGCCTAGGGAGCAATCCCTAGATACCCTGATGAGGGTTAAGGTCCAAAAGTTAGTTGTCATCTCAGGAGCAAGAGCTTAGTGTTAGTTAATCTCACTGGAATTGAGTGTAGATCTCTCCTAACCAGCACTTTATGATAATCTTGTGCCTAGAGTAAGTTCCTAATAAGTAAGAAAAGCAATCGGCATTTCACCTTTTTAAGTATTTTAGAAAGAAAGTTTTTAAGGGTCATTATGAGATTAATATGAAAGATATTCTTTTAAGAATATGAGCCCAAAAAGGCTAAGAAAAGAGTTCTTATGAGCCTAAAAAGGCTAAGTAAAGTGTTTCCAGTAAAAGAAAAGAAAGATTTTCTTACACATCATGTGAATAAGAATCTAAGTGCAGTATAAATTAATTTCCGAGTACTGCATGGCCATGCCCTTGTAATGCATCGAGCTTATGAGTTTGAATGTGCATGTTTAGCTAATGAAGGTTCATGGCATAATCTCTACTTCATAAGTTTAGCATCTCATATGAGTGAATTAGACAGATCAAGCATAAATCATGAATTATATCACATAATCTACGAAAGAAAGTTCTGTGCATAGTCTCGTGGCTTGCTTAAGTGTTTGACTGCCTGTTAGTAAAGGAATTTTGTCATTCAGGGGCCTAAAAATGAGCTTGAACGGCCAAAATAAAATTATGGACAGTGATCCTTCCCTAAGAATTTATGAAAGCCTAATATGATAGTAAAGCACAAATACGTGATATGTGACTATTATGAGTATTATTACCTGCAATGGTTTTGGTTTTAAGGGGTCGGTAAACACTCACTGAGCGTGTGGTTGCTCATCCCATTACTCTTTCCCCTTTTTCTCTAGGTCTGCACTATGACAAGCAGGAGCCAAGTCACTTATGCCAAGATGGATTCTATTCTTGCTTGCAAGGTGTCTTGTCTGCCCATTTGAAGGGATATTACATGTTTAATGAAGTCATGTAAAGTATTCCTAGAATTGTAAGCATTTGTAAATAAGTATTCTACTTCATGTAATGTATTCGGGTTACGAGTCGCTTTATATGGCCATGTGTGCCAACCATCTTATCAGTAAGTTGTCTTTTTAGTTGAAATCAATTACAGTTTGGGATGTAAACTCTAGTACTCCAGATGTGTGAACCGTTGAGTTGTATCTTTCACTTTTCCTGTATTAATGAACTATTTTGTTTGATGTACTCCGAGCGAGTTGCTCGTTGAGTTATGAACTCTGTCGTGCAGCCATTGAGCTTCTTTTAAAATGTTTTACGCTTCTGTTGATCTGCAGGGGTCTATTATAAGGCTTTTAGCCTGAAACGGCCCGTTTTTAGGGGAAACTCTGTCCGTTTCGCCGCGGAATTTAAATAGAAAGTTAAGAAAATGTAACGCTCCTAGCTCCAGGGGCTGGTGGCGTTACAATTGATAGTATCAGAGCATGGTCCTGTGGCCACAGGCCGCGACCTGAGTCTTGTGTCACATACAGTTGCCTAGGAATGGGTTTATGATGCCGTGATACATGCCTGCCTTGTGTGCAAATGTGAGTTTTATGTGAATGTTAGCACATTTACCTAATTAGGTGCGGCTTGAGTGAGCTGAATGGTTGGATGAAAGAACCATTTGCTAAGTTGTAGGCCGAGTGGCTTGTATTTTCGTGGATAGGTTAAGTGTTAGCTCAATCAAAAGTTATTTCTTATATGCCTTGGTGATTTTAATCCAAAGTTTAAAGAACATATGATTTGACATTGAATGATTGGAAAGCCTGAACTCTAAGCTCATCTTTACTCCAAAAGTACAATTTGCTCCTCGGGCCCTGTAATAGAGTGAGCAGACGTACTCAAAGGTTGGTAGAGAGAAAGCTAGAAGTAGTTGAACTATTTCCTTTTGAAAACCTAAGGACCTTGAAAGTTAAAATCCTCCGATTAGTGAGTTGGGGTTGTGCCATTGCATTAGAAACCTTTCTAATTTTGTTTGGGTCTTGTTGTTACAATCAAGACTCACATTTGCTTTACAATAATGCTTGGATTAATCCTACGAGCTTAAACTCAACCATTTGCACTAAGTGTAACACCTCCAAATTGAACATATTTCACTGTTTGTATTTTCCTTAATAAATTCCTTAATTATAATCTAGACAATCCAATGATAGGGCAATTACCGCCGTCCAAAAGGACAAGGCTTGAAACATGGGTACTATAAATAGCGCAGTTAATCGTAGCTTCAATCATACACATACACACCTAATCAATCCATATATAATCAACTGTTAACCAATATAAGATTTTTACACCGTAATTAAAAACAATTCACCATGTAATCTGCATCTCCATATGCTGAAGATTTCAATATACAGCTCTAAAGTATGCATATACTGTATCACTGCTGATTCATACAGATTTGCTTGCTTAACTTATTCTCTTCCGCTACTTTGCTAGCATGAGGCAATTCTCTGAGCATTTGCCTAAAACAAAACGTGAAGAACATTTCAAACTGTGAGCTGAAGCTCAGTACATGCATTTCTAAATTGTTAAATAGTCATTGAAACACTGATTGGGCCCGCTTTGTAATTCATTTAAGGTCAAAGCAGGGAATGAGATGAATATAAAACTGCATTGCTAATTATTATCTGATAGTGAACCCCTTGATACTGTTATGATCTATGGATAGGTGTATACCTGCCAAGCCGATCAGAGACCTGGCCTGAAGCCGCGCGGGTAACTGAAGGACGAATGCCCTATAGATGGTAACTGACGGGGTCACTAATTAACTGGTAAATCACTGTGTAAACTGATTCATTGATGTACTTACCAAAACATGATAAGGTTGATAAATACACTCTGATTTCTAAAAATACAGGCAATGGACGTACCTGAAGTCTTTAAAATGATACTTCACTTGATAATACGTTTGTACAAAGGAAAATAATAGGCTAGGTCCCGATTCTGTTAAAAAAATGTAATTATAGGTAAATGCAGTTAGTAAACAATATTCACACCCATAATTTGTAACTTTAATGGAAATTGATTAATCCAAAGACTTCTACAATCCCAATAATCCAATATCAGGCAAGTTAAACCAAAATAATCTAAAAAATAAATTAGTTAGGGTTATTGAACTTGAAATACAATAAATTGAAGCAAAATAGACCAAATAGAAATGATTGAGGTGATAATGAAAAGATTTTAATTGAAATAAATGAAATATGGGTTTTTGATGTTTCTGAAATGGGTAATAGAAGATGTAATGCTTCTGAAATAGATAATAGAAGGCTTAATGTCAGGAGAGGTGTTGTGAGGTTCATAAAAGCTCAAATAACACCAGCTTGGTTCGATGGACACTGATTTTGAGTCATTACTCTGCTCACTTCTCAAATTTCATTTTCATGCTCATTTAACTTAGTTTTCAATCCAAGTAAGCTTCTATATATAATCAAACTTGTTGAACTCACTATACTTTGTAATTTCCTTACAATACCCATAATTATGTAGAAACTTCTGAAAATATTTCCAAATGTCATGATTTCCATATTCACTCATATTACCGTTTGATGGTCTGCATTAGAAAATCCATATCATTCACTCCCGACCTCCAAATAAGATGTAAAACCCCAATATGAAAATATCATAATGTCCACTAAAACGTTTATGTAAGACATAAGGTATGATTCACATAGTAAGGTCTCTAAAATTAGGCTAAAACACAGACGTGCACAATTTCAGTTCAATCTGCGCAGTCGTAGCAAAACGACCATACCTTCTTCCACAGAACTCGGATTAAAGCGATTCAAAAAGCATGTGAAAGCTAACTCATTGATATATCCACACACAAAAAATAACAAATTTGCAATGAGCCAATCAATACCAGTTTTTTCCGTAAATTCCACTGTTCAAATATGCTCTCAGTTTTGATGTATTCTGCGCAGTCTTCAGTAAATTGGTCATAACTTTGTCCACACAATTCAAAATTGAGTAATTCCAAAGCTCATTGAAAGATAACTCATTGCGCTATCATCCCATAAAAAATAATAATTTTTGGATGTGCCAATCAATACCAGGTTTCTCCCGAAGTGACCCCTATTTTAGGTCTATTTACAGTTCAATAACCACATACTTGCAATCTTTTCTTCACATAACCACCGACTAAAATCACTCTTTAACTTATATAAATCAGCATAAATATCTTGATATTCATTACCAATACCAAAGATCACAAAATCTCACTTAAAACCATCAAAATCCATCATCATCACCTAAACTTGCATGATCATGAACAATCTCAACTTCCACATGCTTTTATGCTTAATCAACACTTAAACACTTCAAAGATAACTTTTATTCTTATCAAAATAGCATGATCAACAATAAAAACCAATTAAAATAAGAATCAAAAACAAAAATCAACAAGATAGGGGATGAAGTTTGCTCACTTTGTGCATGAATATATGAAGATTAAGGTGGTGTTTGCTGGTGGTAGGAGTTGGGGATGGTGGCTGGTGGTGTTGGGGGTAGAGGCTGGTGGCCGGAGGTGGTTGGAAGTGGTAGCAGTAGCCTAGAATAGTAGCTGGAGGGGGGCTGGTGGTGGCTGCCATGGAGGTTGAGAGGAAGAGAGAGAAAGGAGAGCTTTGATCATTTGGATAATTTACTTGGTTGAAAATAAGGGGGGTACACGTGGCTGAGCATTTATCCCTCAAAAAAAATATCTTTTGCTAATTTAAATTAGGGGTAATGATGATAATTAGCTAAACAAATAGATTAGGAATTTGTTGGGCCGAAATCGACCTTAAATGAGCTCGGGTTCGGAAAAATTATCAAACCGGGTGCGATTAATTTAACATTTTTTTTTTCCAAAGCTCAAAAGTAAATGTGATATCATGAAAAATAATTTAATCTTTTAAATCATAAATATCGAGGCCTACTACCAATTTTTTCAAAATTAATATGGTAAATGAAACTTGAATTGCAAAGTATGGCCCAAAATGAATTCTCCCAATTGGGATGATTAAATGAGATAAATAAATGTGAAAAATTAATAACATGATTTAATTAAATAAATAACCATAATTTAGGGTCGGGCTACTACACTAAGGTCCTTGACACCTTACTTGATTAGCGAGAATGACCTTATTAGGTGTCACCCTTCTACTGGCTTTAGCTCTAATCAAGTTGCGATGTTCTAGGCCGATGTATTTGACAAATGTATATTATGTCTTCTTTGATAGCCATTGTAATTGCAAGAGCAAGAGCCGTATATAAGCTCCCCTCATTGTGTTTGCACACATATCACGCCATATTGAATCAGAAATTGAGCTTGCCTCTACTTGCTCTCCAAACACCTAGTGGCTGTATCTTGAGTTGGCAACCCAAGTGGTAATACACTAGGTCATTTTAGCGCTTCTTAGTGGTGTCCCGGCTATATCAATCCCTAATACACCTAGAAAGTGCAAGGGAGAAAGGACCTAGCAGACCTTGGAATTGTTATACCATATGCATCACCTCGTTACCTCCTAGGATGGCAATCTATGCCTTCCCATCACTTTCTTAAGCACAAGCACCAAGTGTAGAAGCAAAGATGCTCATAGTAAAAAGTAGAACCTTGCCATCCATACTAGGAGTTCCTCGGACCTTCATAAGTGTCTGTGAGACAAATGAGTCACAAAACCTCAATGTAGATCCGTAAGACTAATAACGCCGTTGTTCTTATCCTTGCTAGTTGACCGTTGGCCAACTCCAAATAGTTTAGACAAACCTCGAGGCACAACCTCATCCTTAGATTTTAAATGAGGGTTGGATTCATGTATACTTTCCTAGATGCCTTTTCGTGAGACCATAAGAGCATCTATAAATCGGATTGTTGTATGTGGCCATCGATGTGTTTGTGAACAAATGCCAACAAAATGAGTTTCTGTAATTGCTTTATTTGAATTTGAGTAAACATGGGACTAAATTAGTTAGAGCGATTTGATTTATGTAGCTAGTTTCACAATATGACTCTTGGATCATCATTTACAACCCCTCAATACTGATTTCTTGTGCTGTAATTGGATTAGTCAAACCCGATGTATGTAATGCATGGCTAGATGACAATAGAGCTATATTTACATGAATCACGTCCATAGATATATGTATCTCATGTGTAAGAAAGTAGTATGGTACAGCATTTAGGGTCATGTCATCATATATGCGAACACTCACGCCTATTATGTGCGATTATTAATGTACTATAGGAATTAGGTCATGACTAGTTATGCATTTTGTGAATAAGTTGTCACACTTTTTGATGTTTGCTTGACTTAAGTTGGTTTAGTACATGACTTGGTCGTTTAGATAATACAAGTTTTAAAATTCATAACATGACATGACCACTGACTCATTATTTGCATTCCGTGACTTCTATAATTTCATGTTATAGCTAAGTAACTGCATGCGTCAATATTTGAAGCAAGATGAGACGACCCTAGAAACCTACATTCACATATTCTTGCCTTTGTATGTTTCATCAGAGTAGCGCAGCGGAAGCATGTAGGCCCATAAGCCATAAACCTAAGACTCATCTAGTAGCATAACCATTCATTTGTATGAATCTATGACTTAAGGGGCGATCAGCCCTAAGTAAGAACCTTAAGGAAAGACTCCCCACCATTGAAATCATCGACTTACATTCCTGCCGTAGCATTTCGTTCTCAGAGTTGATCGTACCGACATGTTACGCTAGTTCATGTTATTGGTGATTCCTAATCTTCAGTGTTCTGTTGTTACTGTTGTTAACCCTATGAGATGTCAATGTGGTCTCGAGTGCTACTTCACGTTCATTCATTGTTAATATGACGTAATATGATGTCTCTACTGCTTAAGTGCGATAAGGTAGCTTCCTAATCAATTGATTTCACCTTAGAATGACCTGGGTTCTTCATACCTTTTAACGAACCTGACATGTCCTAAATATGCTGTCACGAATGAAATGCTTAAAAGTTAGCTAGGATTGATGTACAGACATAGGAATGTCAGTCATATATGCATTCATTTTGTAAATTGCTTGCTATATGTATATTAGCCGGTTTCATGTTACATCCAATTCCTAAACTTAAGAATGCCAAATTGCTGATACTATGCGACGCTATGTGATGCTGTTGTGCTTAAGTGCTGCTATGAGGTGCTATGTGATATCCTTATTGCTCTAATGTGTTACAGTAATTTCCATGTCAATTATTATGATCCCAAAAGTGATTTGAATTCATGTGTTGGAATGAGACTACTAGCATATGACCTTGAGGAGTCAACTACCCAATTTCCTTTCCTTTAAACTCTAATTCGTAGCATTGCATGTATATAGAGTTGTTGCTTACTAGGGGTATTTAGTCTAGATTATCGAAAATCTATGTTTATTTTTAAGACAAGCTCAATCTGGTTGTCCACACCAACTCATTTGCCCCTCTTCAAGACGATTGGCCCTCAGCGCCTAAATAGAGTGAGCAGATGCTTGAAGAGAATTGGCGAGGAGGAGACTGGATACCATAAGTCTTTTTCTTTCGATTTACAAGAAGTAGTGATTGCAAAATGAAACCTTTTGGAAACATACTGTGTAGATCATAGTTATTTGCATACATTCTAGGAATGATCGAATTTAGGTTTAGAATTTCGAGGATGAAATTCTTTTAAGGGGAAAAGAGTATAAGACTCGTCTTCTTTATTTTAAGTTAACCTGCCTGTCTTACCTTCTACATTCTAAAATCGTATTTTTAATAACTATACGAGTTAAATTATTATCGATGTACTTATGTGAACGATAATTTTATTAAACGGAATGGTTTCGTTGTTATTAACATTATTATTAGTTTTGAAAATCTTTTGATGATGTTTAGTGTGCGTTAATATAGATTATTAACGAACACTAAACCAATTAGGAACCCAAATACGATTAGGTTGCTAACCTTAGAATTAGTTTTGAGGTTTATCAAATCGAACCTTGACGTGTTTAGGAATGAATAATCGACGAACGATTGTATTAATAATTCGGTTTAGAATAAGGGTTACGAGATTGTGCTAGTAATTTTAGTTGATTGAGCAATTGACAGAAATAAATAAAAAAATAAAAATAAAATACGTGAGGCCGAAGCCCCTTTGTTTTCTTGGCCAAGACACGAAAAAAGCTCTGGCATCACGATGCCCTCCCTGGCAGACCAACACACGAGGAAGAGGGAGAGAACAGGGGCTGGTTGGTCGAAGGCGACGGTGACACCGTATCGGCCACTGTCCGTCCACTAGAAGCTGAGAACGAGCTCGGCTAGTTGGAGGAGAGAGAGAGCGACAAGGGTTGAGAGCGACTGAGGGAGTGAGACAGGAAAGTTAATTGGGGTCGGCAAGGCAACCCAGACGTCGGCGTGGCGGCGGCGTGACACTGGCAATAGCCCCATCTACACGGCAGCCAGCACGATACAGAGAGAGATCGAGAAAGAGGGCTGCAAGGTTGGGTTTTGAAACCCTTGCCATTACAAATTCGAGTTAGTGAGTGAAGTTCTAGTCAATTTGGGGTCCGATTTGTGTGGGTTTGGAGTGTGGTCGCAGCAAGGGTCGAGTTTTTAGTTTCAAGCAACCAAATCAGTTCCGAAAATCCCTAAATCAAGTCCTCTAGCTTGGAGTCTAGGTTGGTGTTTCTCGCCTCCTAAGTATTAGTAGTTTCGAAAATGTTTGAACTCCAATTGATGTTGCACGTTAGTTTAGATTAGCTATGTTCACTGGGATTATGAAGGGGGAAAGCAGAATGTTCTGTTTGATTAAATTCGTATTTAGTTATGCATGAATAGGGTGCATGTTGAGTTCAAAAGTTACTTGCTGTGACCCTGTTAGGCATGCCCTGTGTTCGAATTAATCTCAGTTTAGATTATGCATGTTAGGCTGCCTAAAGATGCTTAGAAATGAATTGTGCATAGATCAGAATATGTTTGCTTAATTAGTTAATTCATGCTTAAAAAGTAGTTTTGAATTACCATGTTAGTATTCAAATCGATGTTTGTTTAATTAAGTTAATTCATGCCTAAAAAGTAGTTTCAAATTAACATGTAGCATTCGAATTGATGTTTGTTTAATTAAGTTAGTTTATGCTCGAATAATAGCTTCGAAATGAAATGTGAATAGAATCGATTCAAGTATATTTAGTTAATACATGCCTGAAAGGTAGCTTCGAAATGAATTATGCATGTTTAGAATCGATTCAAGTATATTTAATTGATACATGCCTGAAAAATAGCTTCGAAATGAAATATGGCTGTGTAGATTAGATACATGTACACTTAGTTAATTTATCTTCGTTTAATAACTTCGCAGGAAAAGTGAACGTTTAGAATCGATACATGTACACTTAGTTAGTTCATGTTTGTTTAATAACTTCAAAATGCAATATGAATGTTTAGGATTGATATATGTACGCCTAGTTAATTCATGTTCGTTTAGTAACTTCGAAGTGAAATATGAATGTTTAGAATCGATACATGTACACCTAGTTAAATTCATGCTCGATTAATAGCTTCGAAAAGAAATGAGTGTACTTAGAATCCATGCTTGTGTCATTAGTTAGTTTATACCTGAACTGTGACTTCAAAATAATAAATGAACACCTCGAATGCGATAAGATTCCTGTTTGATTAGTTTAGTTGGTTTGTTAAGTGTTATTTCAAGTTAAGGCATTGCAGACGTGTACGTAAATGTGGTTATATATCACTACAAAAAAACTTGCTTTTAGAAACCGCGTTTTGAAACCGAACTTCTTTTAGTTTCAAAAATCTTGTTTTGTTACCAAATACAGAAACCATTTTTTTGGTTTCTAAATTCGAAACTGATTAATTAATCGATTTCTATGTTTGGAAACCGATATTGGATACAGTTTCAAATTAGAAACTAATTACTAAATTAGTTTCTAATCTGAAACCAATTTTTATTTTAGTTTCAAACTTGGGTTGCTATTGAAAAAAAAAAAAGAAAATTTGAAGTTTTATTACCCTAAAATTTCAGCTTCCCACAAATTCCATTCATCTCCTGTAGCTCATCAATTTTGAACCCTAAAATCTCAGCTTTCCCTAATTTCATTTTGTCTCCTGAACCTTTGAAAACTAGCATTCTCACCCTCTATCTGCTATGGCTCTTCAATTTGCCCTAAAATTTCAGATTTGATTTTCGCTTCTGAAGGTTTGATTTTCCCATCGTTCTCTCACTCAAAGCTCAAGTCTATCTGGGCTCTTGAAGGTTCGATTTTCACTCCCTTTTCTGCTAGAGTTTAGATTAGTGTTATGCATGTTCAAGGTAATTCTGGGTAATTTGGGTTTGAGCTTCAGATCTGACTCTTGTTTCAGGTTTGCCTCCATTATCTTTGACCTACTCTCTTACTCTGTCTCGCTCTCAAAGTCAGTTTGTTTGTGTTCCAATTTTCTCAATCTGAAGAGATTTGGCTTTTGCTTGCTATTTGGGTTGTTTCAATGTCTTTTGTGCCCTTTTGGTTGATGTTCTGAATTCTTTGAAGTATTATTTTGCAGCATCGATGATCTTCAAATTATCTGCTTGTTTCAAATATCTACTCTACTAAAATAATTATGTATGATTTTATCACCAATTCTCTTACCATTTTATCATCGAGATTGTTTTTTGAATAGTTGATGTTGATTCTAGTTCTCATCCGATTTTTTCCTACAGGGAATCCCATGAGCATTCCTAATGAAACCAGTGCTAATGCCGGCCCAGATGGCACCCCCATTAGGTTAGAGGTAAAAAGCTCAATCCGATGAATACCATTTGCATTCTTATCCAAAAACGAAATGTCACTAAATAGCATGAGTAATTGTTTGCTATGTGAAATGAAAATCTAGATTGAAGTTGGGAATTGCTTCATTTATGCTTATAAGTGATTCTTAGTCCACTCCCTACTTGCTATTTTAGGGGGCCGGGGGGAAGGGAATTAGATGTTCAGGGGTTGATTGATCACAATTTCATGAGCTGTCACATTTTTGTTTAATGAATCAAAGAAAGTTTACATAGTATGTATATGCATGTATGAGGACCTGTGCACTTTTGTTGAATGAGTTAGCACTTACCCTTCTGTTGACGTAATGTTTTTACAAGACAGTTTCCTTATGTTATAATTTGTCTGAGCTTGTTGGCATTTCAGTTTACCACATTTGTGATCTTACTGCTGTACAAAGGAGAAACACAGTATGTGACACAGTACTGGGAATTCTATTTGCTTTATTTGTGCATCAACTAAATTGAAGAAACATCGACATTATTGCCTAGGTGTTGAACTCTTAGTAGAGTTGTTGGAAATTGAATAAGTTGTAATGACAAAACCTAGAACTTTGAACTTTGCATGCTGATGCTCTATGCCGCTGCTGCAATGTTGTTTCCCTTTCCTGTGTAAATGGATGTGAGCTAGGTTTTGTTGTCCTTTCACAAGTGAAAATTGTCACTGTACTGAGCCCATGTCAAATCTTGTATTTAGCTTTACTTAAAATTTCAAAATCCATATTGGAATATTTGGTCATTGACACGTGAGGTTTAGACTTTGTGCTTCTAGGCTGATGGAATATGAGCTTTGCCTGTGAGTGCTGGCTTCTTTTCTAGTAGCTGTTTGTTTTTGTTGGGCAATTTCCATAATTACTTCAGTTATGTTCCTTCAGGTTTATTATGTAAATGTTCACTATTGCCTCAACAAATGCTGTCTATTTTTTATTATCCATTACCATACGGTTCTACCTAATTAGATATTAAGAGTTTTAACTTATGCGACTTAGTTGTTGTTCCATCTTATTCCATTACTTGTAATCAAAATAAATGCAGGATTGGTGCAAACGGGAGGATGAGCATGCATCTCTTATCAAGGAAGCATATTGGGAGATGTCTTGTGTATGCATCAAACTTGCTAACGTTATTGTGCTACTTATTTTGATGCAATGACCCTTCAATGCTTTGATCGGGAAAAAGAAACCCGAGGGGGGTCCGCATTTAACTATGTCTAATGGACTATATATGTTACTACATTCAAGTTTCACGTGAATCCAAATATGAGAGTTATAATTATTGAAAAACTTAACCGTTTCTCACAAAACATCTAGTCAAGTTTTCAACTTAATTGCTTATGATCCCATCTTTTTAGATGCATTCAAGTCTTCTTCTCTTTCACTTGGTGATACATAAAACTCTCTATAAATATTAATTACTGATATCATATCTATTTATTCCACGCGTATATTTATATACTTATAGACTCATAGGCAGTTGTTCAACTTTGTTTATTACTTAGAAGAGAAGTGAAAATAATGAAGAATAATCCTTTGGATTGTGTGTTTGCATTTCTTAATGTAATGGACTACCAAACCTGATTATATATCTTCTTGAAAAAGTGTTCTGCAGTCAGCTGTGTACCAAACCCTTTTTTTCTTTTGCACTTGTGATAATGCACTGAGACTATTCAGGGGGCTGAAACTGCATGAAAGTGGGACCATGCTGTGAAAAACTTTACATATAATAGGTGCATTCAGGCCTATGCATATGGCTGAAACTGTGTATATCTGAAACTTGCAACAATCAGTTTGTCTAGCTTACATGCATTCAAAACAGTAGCTTCACATCACTAGTAACATCTTGTATTTTTACGACTTGATCTTGTAGTCTTGTACTGTGAATTTGATATGTTATTGTAATTTTTCAGGAGAAATACCAATCACTAAAACTTGCAAAAAAAGCCCCCCATCAGAGGAGGATGATATCCTTTTCTTGTAAGTGTTTGGGGGATGGAGCGACAAATTGAAGAGCAGCAAAGAAAGATGGAGGAGCAAGAACAAAGGATGAAGGAGCAAAAACCTTAGATATTTGCAAAGGATGAAGGATCTTTGGTGTATATATCTTTTCACCTTTATAGATCCTATCTAGGTGTTTTAGATCACATTCGTGGGGTTCTTTTGGAGTATTAGCATATTTACAAACCTTAGATATTATAGTGGGTTGCCAATTTGGCAAATAGCTCTACCTTTTAGAATTAACATTGTTGTAGAAGCTTTGATAACTATATATACATATCTATGTATTATTCACTTTAGTTGTAAGTGTTGTAGCTGTGTCCATTATGTTATGATATCGAAAGTATCATAGAATTACGGTAGGGACTAAAATTGGAAAACTTATGCTTATTGTACTTTAGTGCCGTTTTGATATTGAAATTAGTCTTCCAGTTTCAAAACTTGCCCAGAGCGCTTTTTTCTAAATTTGACACCAATGAAGATATTGGGTTTCAAAATTAGAAGCTGAATGAAATGAAGGGTTTCTAATATTTAGAAACTGAATCACGCCATTAGTTTCAAATATTAGAAACTGATGCACAGCGTCAGTTTCTAAATATTAGAAACCCTTGATTTTATTCGGTTTCTAAATATTAAAAACCGATAGACAGATTCGGTTTCAGAAATATTAGAAACTGATGTCTCCAATCGGTTTCTAAATATTAGAAATCGGCAAATTCACCAGTTTCAAAATGCGGTTTCAATTTTAGAAATTGATATTAGTTCAATTTCAAATCTATTCTGCGACCAAGCTTCCAGAAACGAATCGGTTTCGGTTTCGAATTGGTTTCTAATTGGGATTAGAAATCGATTTTGGCTATTTAGAAACTGAAATTTCCAGTTTCTAAACGCCTATTTTTGTGTAGTGTATATTGCAGTAACGCACCGCTGGATGGTGATGCTTGCCCAGGTAAGTGCATAAACCCTATTACACGTCTCTTTATAAGTTTTCATGATAATATGTTATGATTATCAAATTAAAAATTAAGATGGCAGTCGGATGGCTTCAGGTGGAACTAATGAGAGTTTGAGTGAGAGTTAGAGGTTCTTTGTGGTCGGTTGCTATGTGAGGAGGGAGCCTAGGTTGTGAATTAACCGCAAGCGTGTGGATTGCGAGGCCATGCATGCTTATATGTTGAGACTGATTGATTATGAAGTATTTGAACGTGTTACGTGCAAACCCCCTCCCTTTGTGTCATCAAGTTTCTTGTTGCGAGTGAGGGTGAGTTTGAAAAAGGAGGTTTTTCATGTTTATAACTAATAGTAGCCATAACTATTAGCAAATGATGGCCTATTTTAATTATGCAAATACAGTTTTGGAAGTAAACTTGCTTGAAACGGGGGAATCGCTGAAGAATTTAAATAAAAAGAGAGTGCATCGTATGAAAAAGGATTTCGCTGTGGGAGGCAGCAAACTTATTAGTCGTTATAAGCAGATGCTTTAAATGGCTAAGATAAGTGCTTAGGGATAATAGATGGGAGTGAACCTGCTCGAATGGGGGAATCCTAGCCTAGGGAGTAATCCCTAGATACCCTGATGAGGGTTAAGGTCCAAAAGTTAGTTGTCATCTCGGGAGTAAGAGCTTAGTGTGAGTTAATCTCACTGGGATTGAGTGTAGATCTCTCCCAACCAGCACTTTATGATGATCTAATGCCCAGAGTAATTTCCTAATAAGTAAGAAAAGTAGTTGGCGTTTTGCCTTTTTAAGTATTTTAGAAAGAAAGTTTTTAAGGGTCATTATGAAACCAATATGAAAGATATTCTTTTAAGAATATGAGCCCAAAAAGGCTGAGAAAAGAGTTCTTATGAGCCTAAAAAGGCTAAGCAAAGTATTTTCAGAAAAAGAAAAGAAAGATTTTCTTGCACATCATGTGAATAAGAATCTAAGTGTAGTATAAATTAATTTCCAACTATAGCATGGCCATGCCCTTGTAATGCATCGAGCATATGAGTTTGAATGTGTATGTTTAGCTAATGAAGGTTCGTGGCATAATCTCTGCTTCATAAGTTTAGCATCTCATATGCGTGAATTAGATAGATCAAGCATGAATCATGAATTATATCACATAATCTATGAAAGAAAGTTCTGTGCATAGCCTCGTGGCTTGCTTAAGTGTTTGACTGCCTGTTAGTAAAGGAATTTTGTCATTCAGAGGCCTAAAAATGAGCTTGAATGGCCAAAATAAAATTATGGATAGTGATCCTTCCTTAACAATTTATGAAAGGCTAATATGATAGTAAAGTACGAATACATGATATGTGACAATTATGAGTATTATTGCCTACAACGGTTTTGGTTTTAAGGGGTTGGGGAACACTAACTGAGCATGTGGTTGCTCATCCCATTACTCTTTCCCCTTTTTCTCCAGGCCTGCATTATGACAAGTAGGTGCCAAGTCACTTATGTCAAGATGGATTCTATTCTTGCTTGCAAGGTGCCATGTGTGCCCATTTGAAGGGATATTACGTGTTTAATGAAGTCATGTAAAGTATTCCTAGAATTGTATGCATTTGTAAACAAGTATCCTACTTCATGTAGTGTATTCGCGTTAGGAGTCGCTCTGTACGGCCATGTGTGCCAACCATCTTATTTGTCAGTTGTCTTTTTAGTTGAAATCAGTTACGGTTTGGGATGTAAACCCCAGTACTCCGATTGTGTGAACCGTTGAGTTGTATCTTTCACTTTTCCTGTATTAATGAACTATTTTGTTTGATGTACTCCGTGCGAGTTGCACGTTGAGTTATGAACTCTGGCATGTAGCTATTGAGCTTCTTTTAAAATGTTATACGCTTCCGTTGATCTGCAGGGGTCCATTGTAAGACTTTTAGCCTAAAAACGGCCCGTTTTTAGGGGAAACTCTGTCCGTTTCACCGCAGAATTTAAATAGAAAGTTAAGAAAACATAACGCTCCTAGCTCTAGGGGCTGGGGGTGTTACAATTGATGGTATTAGAGCATGGTACTGTGACCACAGGCCGCGGCCTGAGTCTTGTGTCTCATATAGTTGCCTAGGAATGGGTTTATGATGATGTGATACATGCCTGCCTTGTGTGCAAATGTGAGTTTTATATGAATGTTAGCACGTTACCTAATTAGGTGCGGCTTGAGTGAGCTGAATGGTTGGATGAAAGAACCATTTACTAAGGTGTAGGCTGAGTGGCTTGTATTTTCATGGATAGGTTAAGTGTTAACTCAATCGAAAGTTGTTTCCTTATATGCCTTAGAGATTTTAATCCAAAGTTCAAAGAAAATATGATTTGAAATTGAATGATTGGAAAGCCTTAACTCTAAGCTCATCTTTGCCACAAAAGCACGATTTGCCCCTCGGGCCCTGTAATAGAGTGAGCAGACGTACTCGAAGGTTGGTAGAGAGAAAGCTAGAAGTAGTTGAACTATTTTCTTTTGAAAACCTAAGGACCTTGAAAGTTAAAGTCCTCCGATTAGTGAGTTGGGGTTGTGCCATCGCATTAGAAACCTTTCTAATTTTGTTTGGGTCTTGTTGTTGCAATCAAGGACTCATATTTGCTTTACAATAATGCTTGGGTTAACCCTACGAGCTGAAACTCAACCATTTACACTAAGGTCCTTGACACCTTACTTGATTAGCGAGAATGACCCTATTAGGTGTCACCCTTCTACTAGCTTTATCTCTAATCAAGTTGCGATGTTCTAGGCCGATGTATTTGACAAATGTATATTGTGTCTTCTTTGATAGCCATTGTAATTGCAAGAGCGATAGCCGTATATAAGCTCCTCTCATCGTGTTTGCACACAGATCACGTTGAATCAGAAATTAAGCTTGCTTCTACTTGCTCTCTAAACACCTAGTGGGTGTATCTTGAGTTGGCAACCCAAGTCGTAATACACTAGGTCATTTTAGTGCTTCTTGGTGGTGTCCTGGCTATATCAATCCCTAATACACCAAGAAAGTGCAAGGGAGAAAGGACCTAGTAGACTTTAGAATTTTTACACCGCATGCATGACCTCATTACCTCCTAGGATGGCAATCTATGCCTTCCCATCACTTTCTTAAGCACAAGCACCAAGTGTAGAAGCAAAGATGCACATAGTAAAAAGTAGAACCTTCCCATCCATACTAGGAGTTCCTCGGACCTCCATAAGCATCGGTGAGACAAACGAGTCACAAAACCTCAATGTAGATCCATAAGACCAATAACGCCGTTGTTCTTACACTTGCTAGTTGACTGTTGGCCAACTCCAAATAGTTTGGACAAACCTCGAGGCACAACCTCAACTGTAGATTTTAAATGAGGGTTGCATTCATGTATACTTACCTAGATGCCTTTTTGTAAGACCATAGGAGTATCTATAGATAGGATTGTTCTATGCGGCCATCGATGTGTTCGTGGGCAAATGCCAACAAAATGAGTTTCTGCAATTGCTTTATTTGAATTTGAGTAAACATGGGACTGAATTAGTTAGAGTGATTTGATTTATGCAGTTAGTTTCACAATATGACTCTTGGATCATCATTTATAGCCCCTCAATACTGATTTCTCATGCTGTAATTGGATTAGTTAAACCCGATGTATGTAATGCATAGCCAGATGACAATAGAGCTATATTTACATGAATCATGTCTATAGATATATGTATCGCATCTGTAAGAAAGTAGCATGGTAGACTATTCAGGGTCATGTCATCATATATGCGAACACTCACGTCTATTATGTGCGGTTATTAATGCACTATAGGAATTAGGTCATGACTAGTTATGCATTTTGTGAATAAGTTGTTGCACTTCTTGATGTTTGCTTGACTTAAGTTGGTTTAGTATATGAATTGGTCGTTTAGATAATACAAGTTTTGTAATTCATAGCATGACATGACCACCGACTCATTATTTGCATTTCGTAACTTCTATGATTTCTTGTTATAGCTAAATAACTATATGCGCCAATATTTGAAGCAAGATGAGACGACCCTAGAAACCTGCATTCACATACTCTTACCTTTGTATGTTTCATCAGAGTACCATAGCGGAAGCATGTAGGCCCATAAGCCATAGACCCAGGACTCATCTAGTTGCTTAACCATTCATTTGTATGAATCTATGACTGAAGAGACGATCAGCGCCAAGTAAGAACCTGAGGGAACGACTCCTTACCATCGAAATCATCGACTTACCTTCCTGCCTTAGCATTTCGTTCTCAGAGTTGATCATACCGACATGTTATGCTAGCTTATGTTATTCGTGATTCCTAATCTTCAGTGTTCTGTTGTTACTGTTGTTAACCCTATGAGATGTCAATGTGGTCTCGAGTGCTATTTTAAGTTCCTTCATTGTTAATATGATGTAATATGATGTCTCTGTTGCTTAAGTACGATAAGGTAGCTTCTTGATCAATTGATTTCACCTTAGAATGATCTGGGTTCTTCATACCTTTTAACGAACCTGACATGTCCTAAATAAGCTGTCATGAATGAAATGCTTAAAAGTTAGCTAGGATTGATGTAAAGCTTATCGTGAAGCTACAAATTTAACCACTACTTCGACTTATAAATAATATTTATAGCATAGGAAAGTAGGGATCGATCCACGACGAAAGATTATGTCAAAAAGCTAGTTTAATTCTAGATGATTTTACTGCTCTTTGTAATTCAGAAAAAAATCAAAATTAATAAAAAATCTGAAAAAATACTTAATATTACTCCTAAATGTTCTAAATTTAATTCTGGAAATAAAATAGTATGCAGCTATCTAAATAATCTAGAAAAATAAAAACAGAATAAAAACACAATATTCTACTAAAAATGAAACAGAAAATAATCAAATAGAAAATTAATATTAAAAATCGTAAACAATAACCTAAACTAATATTCTTCAAGTTTATAAGCCTATAACTCCATAATTATAACTAATTAATTTCAGATAAATTGAAACAGAAAATTAACTGCAGAAAAATGAAACAGAAAATTAAATCTAAAATCAAAAAAAAAACTGCACTAATATAAATATGAAATTAATTAACAAAATTACCCAAATTTAAGGATATAATTTTTTGGACTCAATAACACCTAAAACGCTTGAAATAAAAATTCAAAACATAATTTTCAGATTTGTTGAAATAAAAACTTACACATATCTAATTCATAAAATAATTCTGAAAAATTATCAAATAATTTCCAAAAATTTCGAAATTTAATAGTAGCAAATTAGGACACTATATAAACCCTAGAATGGATTAAAACTTGACAAAAAAACGAAAGGAACTAATTTTAGCCTAATTTCTAAGAAACATTAAACGATAAAATAGAATATAAATCAAATCTGAAAATTATAATCACTCTAAAAATCAAAATCTCACTAATCTAAAATTACAAGACACTTCTAAAAGACTACTCTTTGAGGGGGTAAACGAAATTTATATTAAAACTAATAATTGAAGGATAAAATTGACAAACAAAATAAATTAACTAAAAGCAGCAAATAATTATCAAAGGATATCAAATTTATGAAAAATGCTTAGCATAATCTATATCCACCATGCAAATTCATATTTATCATCGATACACAAGTTGATTTCATCCATAAGTTAAACTGTGAAAGACACCCACCAGCGGTTTTTTCCTGTTTTTCCTTATATTTTTGTTTAATTAGATCCAACCCTAATATAAATCCTACTAATTTAATAACGCTTACACCAGCGCAAGAATTTAATCAAACTAGAGCATTACGTATTAGAAAACATCATCTAACGTTTTGTAACCAATTTACAAGAAAATTGATTTAACAAAGATATATAACGATTACCTAATTAAAGGAGATGGGTTTGAGCCATCTATGATTAATTAGGATAATACTAATGCTTAAAAGATGATAACTTTTATGTATTAAAGTCCTTTAAACTATCATATAAATTTGTATTAAGCTAACTAGCATGCATTCTACTTAATATAATACAAATATTATGAACGATAAATATTAATTGCTATAGAATCATGAATATAAATCAACTAGACAATAAAGTGTGAAACTTATTTCAAAATAATTAATTTAGCATGGTTTCAAATAGATTATACTAAGCAACAGAAAATTACTCACTCATATTAAAAATAAAATCACAAAATTCTCTCAAATAATTCATGTTTGTAACCTAGCAAAATAGAATACAAACAAAACAAAAAAATAAAAATTTAAAAAAAGAGTGAAACACAATGCTAGATGATGATGATGAATTATGATGATGGTGGTATAAGCAGCCGTGGCCTTGTTAGGGCGTGAGGGAAGGATGATCACGATGATGGTGGGAAGGTGATATGGTGATGTAAGAAGGGGATGATAGAGGATCGTGAGGCTTGTATGGAGGAGGCGTGAGACGGTGAGGAAGGAGGAAGATGTGGAGTAGCGTGGGCTTGCCATTTTTTTATATGCTTTAGGATGATGATGATATATAATGGAGAAGAAAGGAGGGGTGGGATAGCTAGGGTTTCTTTTTTCTCTTCTTCCTTTCTTCCTTAGACTTCTTCTCCCTCAAGACTTCTAGCTTTCCTCCAACCATTGAACCTCTAGCCCTATTAAATAATTATGGAAATAATATTTTCTATAAATTATTATTTTTGGACCGTCTTTATAGCCAAGCGTGTAAACGCGAACCTCAACGTCCTCTCTTCTCCTTGTTATTTTATTAATCCCTAACCTAAAAAATATATAAAATAAAATAAATTAGACGAAATAATATATATAATATAATCGAAATAATTATGAAAACAATGCATGATTTTTAGCTTCACAAATTCCCCCATACTTAGACTTTGGACGCCTCGTGCAAAGAAATCTTAGACTCGATCTAAAAACTTACCCTCTTTCTTTTTTATAAAGTCATGCATAACTATGATATTCATACTAGTCCTTGGCTTGCTTTAAAAACAGTCTTATTGAAAATTAATTAGTTTTTCCTCCTACAAGTGAATAATTTCTAGACATCTAACTACCATCAAAGAATTTCTTCATCAACCTCACAACATTTCCTTAATGAAATAACAAGTTCAATAATTATCCATCTCTTTTAAATATGTATACATCGATCAAGAGGTCTAAAAAATTTATGATAGAAAAATTGAAGCATGGTATGACAATAGAAACAATTGAACTAGGTAGAATAATTCATTGAACTGATTCTAACTTGCCTTGTACTTATTTTTCTGCTTCTTCTATTTTTTTTTCTTCTTCTAACTCTACTTGCGCACATATTCAAGGCCCATATAGGGTCCCAGAAATTAAACACTCCCTATCTCACATTCACCCGAATAGAGGTGCTGGAGCAAACATTCTATTTTTATCATTATTTTTTATTTATTTTATTGACTTACTAGTATGGGAAGCAAGCTTTCCAGTGGCAGTATTGCCTCAAAGGGTAGCACCCAGTAGCGCATGCCTCAAAGGGGTACTTCTCATTCCGAATTTGACTCTTTTTTTTTTTGTGAGTTATTCTACTGATTCAATAGTCTAAGGAATAGGGTAGGTCATTTTATTACCTCTGAAGTGGATATAACACATAACCAAATAAGATGAACAATCATGATAGTTACTCATTAAAGAGATATATGAGGATCAACTCAGACTTCTCTGAATGACAGCCAGCATGCTCAGAAGTCTTCACTCATAGAAGAATAAATTATAAATAGCTAAGAAAACAAAAACTTTTAAGCAAGCAAGCCTAGCATAAAATCATATCATGCAATATTTATAAGAATTTCTTTTTTTCAGAATAATTTCAAGAATAAAAACTGCAGGAATTAAATACAAGATGCACCCGCCTACACTTAATTCATGCATAGTCCATAATGTATGGAAAAAGAAAGAAATAATGAAAATAAAAACAAAAGTAAATAGGTACTTCCCTAAAAACGTTAGGTTGCCTCCCAACCAGCGCCTTTGTTTACAGTCGTTGGCCCGACTCAAATGGGCTCATGGATCCTTAAGTTGGATCTCTTCCACTAAGCATACCTGATCTCCTTCATAAAAATGTTTTAGCCTGTGACCATTTACCTTAAAAATCTTGTTAGTAGCAAAGGATTTAATCTCAACAACACCATGTGGATAAGTTTTTAGTACCATAAAAGGTCCTCGCCATCTAGAATTCAACTCACCAGGAAAGAGTCTCAGTTTTGAATTAAATAGTAATACTTTCTCACCTATCTGAAATTCTTTTCTCACAAGTTTAGCATCATGAAATGCTTTGGCCTTACCTTTGTAAATGATTGAATTGTCATAGGCTTCTAAGCGAATCTCTTCTAGTTCCTACAATTGTAATTTACGCTCTCTTCCTGCTAACTCATAGTCGAGATTACATTACTTCACAGCCCAATATGACTTATGTTCTATCTCAACAGGGAGATAAAATGGCTTCCCAAAGACCAACCTGTAAGGTGACATACTAATAGGAGTCTTGTATGCAGTCCTATAAGCCCAAAGAGCCTCATCTAGCCTAAGACTCCAGTCTTTCTTGTCTGGCCCAACTACTTTTTCAAGTATACCCTTGATTTCTTTGTTAGAGATTTCAACTTGGCCATTTGTTTGAGGGTGATAACTAGTAGATACCTTATAAGTCACATGATATTTGGCTAACAAGGCACCTAAAGTTCGATTACAAAAATGAGTCCCCCTATCACTGACGATTGCTCTTGGTACTCCATATCTATGCAGAATGAGGGATTTAACATGTTTCACCACAGTTTTAGCATCATCAGCTCTGGCAGCTACAACTTCTACCCACTTGGATACATAGTCAACAAGCACAAGAATATAAGTATACCCAAAAGAAGGGGAAAAGGGTCCTATAAAATCAATGCCCCATACATCAAAAATTTCACAAACATAAACATTATATAAGGGCATTTGATTCCTTCTTGATAAATTTCTAGTCTTTTGGCACACTTCACATCTTTTACAAAAATCATAAGCATCAGGAGAAATAGTGGGCCAATAAAATCCACACTCGAGAACTTTGTGTGATGTTCTCTTGGTTCCAAAATGTCCTCCACTTTCTGAAGTATGACAGAAGGTTAGAATGGAATGAATTTTACTATCATTGACATAATGCCTTATTATCTGATCACCATAAAATTTCCACAGATGTGGCTCATCCCAAACATAATATTTGGATTGGGCTCCTATCTTTTCTTTTTCAGCTCTAGTCAAGTCAATAGGAAAATTTGTGGTGACTATATAGTTTACAATATCAGCATACCAAGGCAACCTACTACTAACAGCATACAAAGTCTCATCAGGAAAACAATCAGTAAAGGGACTATCACTTTCCCCTGTTTCCAGTCTACTAAGATGGTCAGCAACTAAGTTCTTAGCTCCAGGTTTATCTTTAATTTCCAGTTGAAATTCTTACAATAGCAATATCCATCTAATCAACTTGGGCTTTGAATCTTTCTTTTCTAGCAAATGTTTAAGAGCAGCATGATAAGAGTAAACAGTAACTTTCACACCCAACAAGTAAGGACGGAATTTTTTCAGAGCAAAAACAACAGCATACATCTCCTTTTTTGTGGTGGTATAGTTACATTGTGCAGAGTCAAGAGCTCTAGAAGCATAGTAAATCACATGAGCTACTTTCCCAACTCTTTGACCTAACACTGCACCTACTACCTTATCACCAGCATCACACATTAACTCAAAAGGTAAGGCCCAATTTGGGGGTTACACAATAGGTGGATAAGTCAATGTCAACTTCAACTGATCAAAAGCCCTCATACAATCATCATCAAAATCAAATGAGACATCTTTCGTAAGCAAGGCACATAAAGGAGAAGCAATCTTAGAGAAATCTTTGATAAACCTCTTATAGAACCCTACATGTCCTAAGAATGATCTCACATCTTTGACACACCTGGGGTAAGGCAAGGACTAAATGATGTTAACTTTTGCTTTATCTACCTCTAACCCCCTCGATGACACTACATGTCCAAGTACTATCCCGTGCTCCACCATGAAATGACACTTTTCAAAATTCAAAACCAAATTGGTAGCAATGCAATGCCTAAGCACTAGAGTAAGATGATCTAAGCACTCATCAAATGAATCACCACGTACAATAAAATTATCTATGAAAACTTCCATAATTTTGGTTGTAAAATCAGAAAAGATACTCATCATACATCTTTGAAATGTAGCAGGTGCATTACATAAACCAAAAGGCATATGTCTAAAAGCATAAGTGCCAAAAGGACAGGTAAAGGTGGTCTTTTCCTGATTCCCGGGAGCTATAGGGACCTGAATATAACTTGAATATCCATCTAGAAGGTAATAATGTAACCTCCCAGCTAATCTCTCTAACATCTGGTCCATAAAAGGCAATGGGAAATGGTCCTTCTTAGTGGCCTTATTGAGCTTTCTATAGTCAATACACACTCTCCAACCACTCTGGACTCTAGTAGGTATCAACTCACCTTCACTGTTTTGCACTACTGTTTTTCCCCCCTTTTTAGGAACCACTTGGATAGGACTAACCCACTCAGAATCAGCAATGGAGTAAATCACCCCAACATCTAACCACTTAAGAATTTCTTTTTGGACTACCTCCATTATAGGTGGATTTAGTCTCCTTTGAGGGTCCCTCTTAGGCTTAGCATCTTTTTCTAAAGTGATCTTATGTGAGCATAAGTTAGGGCTAAGTCCCTTGAGGTCTGCTAAAGTATACCCTATAGCTTTGCTATGTTCTCTAAGCACCTTAACAAGTTTTTCCTCTTGGTCCAAGGTAAGTGCACTAGAGATAATGACAGGCAAAGTTTCATTACCCTCCTAAATAAGCATATTTCAAATTCTCAGGTAAAGGTTTCAATTCAAATTTAGGGGGTGAAATCCTAGAGGAAAGTAACTTAGCATGATTTTTAGGCAATTCAAACTTGTTCGGTCCATTATGCTCTTACAAGTGAAACAAAGACCCTATCACATCAAGTAGATTATCATTAACTAGGTATGGCACTTTTTGAAACTCAGTATGATCAAGACTCTTAGTAAGCATAGTAAATAACTCACCCTCATGAGACAGATCATACATATCTTAGAACAACTCATCAAAAACATCAAGTGCATACACGTAATTCACATCAGTAGGAAATCTCATGGCATCAAAAATATTAAACTTTATCACCTCACCATCAAATTCCATGGTTAATACTCCTTCATGCACATCAATTTTAACCCTGGCTGTTTTCAAAAAGGGCCTGCTAAGCAAGATGGGAATATCATGACATGCATCACCCATGTTCATCACATAAAAATCAGCAGAAAACACAAGCTCATTCACTTGGACTAAGACATCCTCTAACACTCCATCTGGGTAAGTACTGCTCCTATCAGCTAATAGAATCACTATACCAGTTTTTTTTAACTCTCCTAAGTTTAGTTTGTCAAAAACAGACCTAGGCATAACATTAATGGAAGCACCCAAATCAAGCACTGCCTTATCAAAGTAAAGGTTTCCTATTTTACAAGGGACAGAAAACACACCTGGGTCTTTGCACCTAGGGGGAAGTTTCCTTTGAAAAACAGCAGACACATTTTCTCCCACACTTACCTTTTCATTCCCTATTAACTTTCTTTTGATAGTATATAATTCTTTCAAGAACTTAGCATAACGAGGTACCTGTTTAATGGCATCAAGGAGAGGTATGTTGACCTCTACCTTCCTAAATATCTCTAAGATCTCTTGGTTAGCCTCATTTACCTTAGAAGTAGGGCTTCTAAATCTACTAGGAAAAGGTGGAATTGGCTTATAAGGTTCTCTTTTCTTCTCTCCTATTTCCTTAGTAGCTTGATTAGATTCTGTGTCTAACTCTGGTTCAGTCACTTTGACCTCTAACTCAGGTTCTATCTCTCTACTCTTCTTAGGTTCTTTTAACTCTTGCCCGCTCCTAAGTGTCATGGCACTAACATTCTCCTTAGGGTTAGGATAAGGTTGAGATGGTAACCTATTTTGCAATTGAGCCTGCAGGTTGCTAACTATGGTATCAGTTGTAGTTTATCTCTCTTGAACCTGCTTAAGAGTTGTTTCCATACTGTGAAACCTATAATCCATCTTCTTAAGGACTTGTTCTAGTAAGAAGTTGGTCCTATCTTGACTAGAAGGTTGACGAGATATTTGGTCAAAACCAGGTGAATTGGTTTTACGGCCATACCTAAGGTTAGGGTGGTCTCTCCATCCTTCATTATAACTGCTAGAATAGGGATCGTACCGCCTTTGACCTTGGTTAGAATAGACAGCATTAACATTACCCTCTTGAAGCGTAGGATAAGCATCAGTAGGGTGCCCCTCTAGACAACAAATGCCACATATGACTGCTTTTTGAATTCCCCCAGTAACGATCTTATTTAACATAGCAGTAATGTGAGATAACTAACTCTCTACAGATGAACTAGAACCAATCCCATTAACCGTTTAGTTTGTGACTCCCTAGCACCAAACTACTGAGTATTTTGGGCCATTAGATTAAATAAATTTCTAGCATCTGTTGTAGTTTTATTAACTAGAGCCTCCCCACTGGCAGCATCAACCATATTACGATCCATAGGAAGCAAACCCTTATAAAAATATTGAATCAGTAATTGTTCAGTTATTTGATGTTGGGGACAATTAGCACACAATTTATTAAATCTTTCCCAGTACTCACAAAAAGTTTCCCCATTCATTTGTTTGATTCCACATATATCCTTCCTAATAGATCCAATTCGGGATGCAGTCCATGTAGAGAAAGATCCGGCAGGTATGTAATACAACCAATCTTTAGCATTACCAAGCAAAGAAAAAGGAAAAGCTCTCAACCTAATTTAGTCTTCAAGAATTCCCTCACGCACCATAGCAGAGCATGTGATGAGGAATTCACTAATATGACGGTATGGATCCTCTTCAATTAATCCATGAAACTTGAATAATAGATTGATAAATCTAGAGTTCAGTTTTAGAGGTTTATCTAATGCAGCATAAGTAATGGACATAGGTTGGGTTTCTAGATTAGGGGCAGCAAGTTCCCGAAGAGTGGACATTCTTGCCTCTTTAATCTTAAAACTTACTAGTTTAGGACAACCTTATTTGTTTTTAGCTTCCAACGTTTACTCTCTGTCCTCTCCAATTTCCTTACCACTTCTTAATCTCATACATTACAGGCAATCTACAAAAATTAAAATCTAGAGTTAAAGCAAAATAATAAAAGTAGTAAAATTAAATCGAAGTAAACTAACGATCTTATTTTCTTTCCCCGGCAACGGCGCCAAAATTTGTAAAGCTTATCATGGAGCTACAAATTTAACCAATACTTCGACTTATAAATAATATTTATAGCATAGGAAAGTAGGGATCGATCCACGAGGAAAGATTTTGTCAAAAAGCTAGTTTAATTCTAGATGATTTTACTACTCTTTGTAATTCAAAAATAAATCAAAATTAATAAAAAAATCTGGAAAAATACTTAATATTACTCCTAAATATTCTAAATTTAATTTTAGAAATAAAACAGTATGTGGCTATCTAAATAATCTAGAAAAACAAAAACAGAATAATAACACAATATTCTACTAAAAATGAAACAGAAAATAATCAAAT
Organism: Carnegiea gigantea; assembly: GCA_029747015.1. NCBI lineage: Eukaryota > Viridiplantae > Streptophyta > Magnoliopsida > Caryophyllales > Cactaceae > Carnegiea > Carnegiea gigantea. The sequence goes on from JAKOGI010001492.1 coordinate 131,509, forward strand.
AGAAAATTAATATTAAAAATCGCAAACAATAACCTAAACTAATATTCTTCAAGTTTATAAGCCTATAACTCCATAATTATGACTAATTAATTTCAGATAAATTGAAACAGAAAATTAACTGCAGAAAAATAAAATAGAAAATTAAATCCAAAATCAAAAAAAAATAAAATGCACTAATATAAATATGAAATTAATTAACAAAATTACCCAAATTTAAGGATATAATTTTCTAGACTCAATAACACCTAAAATGCATGAAATAAAAATTAAAAACGTAATTTTTAGATTTGTTGAAATAAAAACCTGCACATATTCAATTCACGAAATAATTCTGAAAAATTATCAAATAATTTCCAAAACTTTTGAAATTAAATAGAGGCAGATTAGGGCACTATATGAACCCCAGGATGGATTAAAACTACAAAAAAAACAAAAGGAACTAATTTTAGCTTAATTTCTAACAAACCGGTAATTAAACGGCAAAACAGAATATAAATCAAATCTGAAAATTATAATCACTCTAAAAATCAAAATCTCACTAACCTAAAGTTACCAAGACACTCCTAAAAGACTACTCTTTTGGGGGGGGTAAACAGAATTTATATTAAAGCTAATAATTGAAGGATAAAAATGGACAAACTAAACAAATTAACTAAAAGCAGCAAATAATTATCAAAGGATATCAAATTTATGAACAATGCTTAGCATAATCTATATCCACCATGCAAATTAATATTTATCATCAACACACAAGTCGATTTCATCCATGAGTTAAACTGTAGAAGATACCCACCAGCGGATCTTCCCCATTTTTTCTTATATTATAGTTTAATTCGATCCAACCCTAATATAAACCCTACTAATTTGATAACCCTTACACCAGCGTAAGAATTTAATCAAACTAGAGTATTACGTATTAGAAAAACGTCATCTAATGCTTTGTAACTAATTTACCAACAAATCGATTTAACTAAGATCTATAACGATTACCTAATTAAAAGAGATGGGTTTGAGCCATCCATGATTAATTAGGGTGATACAAATGCTTAAAAGGCGATAACTTTTACATATTAAAGCCCTTTAAACTATCATATGAATTCGTATTAAACTAATTAGCATGCATTCTACATAATATAATACAAATATTATGAACGATAAATACTAATAGCTATAGAATCATGAATATAAATCATCTAGATAATAAAGCACGAAACTTGTTTCAAAATAATTAATTTAGCATGGTTTCAAATAGATTATACTAAGCAACAGAAAATTACTCACTCATATTAAAAATAAAATCACAAAATTCACCCAAATAATTTATGTTTGTAACCTAGCAAAATAGAATACAAACAAAACAAAAAAATAAAAATAAAAAAAAGTGAAACACAATGCTAGATGATGATGATGAATTATGATGATGGTGATATAAGCAGCCGTGGCCTTGTTGGGGCGTGATGGAAGGATGATCACGATGATGGTAGGAAGGTGATATGGCGATGTAAGAAGAGGATGAAGGAGGATCGTGAGGCTTGTATGGAGGAGGCGTGAGATGGTGAGGAAGGAAGAAGATGTGGAGTAGCGTGGGCTTGCCGTTTTTCTAGATGCTTTAGGATGATGATGATATATAATGGAGAAGAAAGGAGGGGTGGGATAGCTAAGGTTTTTTTTTTCTCTTCTTCCTTTCTTCCTTAGACTTCTTCTCCCTCAAGACTTCTAGCTTTCCTCCAACCCTTGAAACCCTAGCCCAATTAAATAACTATGGAAATAATATTTTCCATAAATTATTGTTTTTGAACTGTCTTTATAGCCAAGCGTGCAAAGCCCGAACCTCGACGTCCTCTCTTCTCCATATTATTTTATTAATACCTAACCTAAAAAATATATAAAATAAAATAAATTAGACGAAATAATATATATAATATAATCGAAATAATTATGAAAACAATGCATGATTTTTGGCTTAACAATTGATGTACAGACATGGGAATGTCAGTCATATATGCATTCGTTTTGTAAATTGCTTGCTATATGTATATTAGCCGGTTTCATGTCACATCCAATTCCTAAACTTGAGAATGCCGAATTGCTGATACTATGTGACGCTATGTGATGCTGTTGTGCTTAAGTGCTGCTACAAGGTGCTATGTGATATCCTTATTGCTCTAATGGTTTATAGAAATCTCCATGTCAATTATTATGATCCCAAAAGTGATTTGAATTCACGTGTTAGAATGAGATTACTAGCATATGACCTTGAGGGGTCAACTGCCCAATTTCCCTTCCTTTAAACTCCAATTCGTAGCGTTGCGTGTACATAGAGTTATTGCTTACTCGGTGGATTTAGTCTAGATTATTGAAAATCTATGTTTATTTTTAAGACAAAGTCAATCTGGTTGTCCATGCTAACTCATTTGCCCCTTTTCAATGCGATTTGCCTTTGGCGCCTAAATAGAGTGAGTAGACGCTTAAAGAGGATTGGCAAGGAGGAAACTAGATACCATAAGTCATTTTCTTTCGATTTACAAAAAGTAGTGATTGCAAAATGAAGCCTTTTGAAAACATACCATGTAGATCATAGTTATTTGCATACATTCTAGGAATGATCGAACTTAGTTTTAGAATTTCGAGGACGAAATTCTTTTAAGGGGGAAAGAGTGTAAGACCCGTTTTCTTTATTTTAAGTTAACCTACCTCTCTTACCTTCTACATTCTAAAATCGTACTTTTAGTAACTATACGAGTTAAATTATTATCGATGTGCTTATGTGATCGATAATTTTATTAAAAGGAATGGTTTCATCGTTATTAATACTATTATTATTAGTTTTGAAAATCTTTCGATGATGTTTAGTGTGCGTTAATATAGATTATTAACGAACGCTAAACCAATTAGGAACCCAAATACGATTAGGTTGTCAACTTTAGAATTAGTTTCGAGGTTTATTAAATCGAACCTTAACATATTTAGGAACAAATAATCGACGAACGATTGTATTAATAATTCGGTTTAGAATAAGGGTTACGAGAGTGGGCTCGCAATTTTAGTTGATTGAGCAATTGACCGAAATGAATAAAAAAATAATAAAAAAATATGAGGGGCCGAAGCCCCTTAGTTTTCTCGGCCAAGACACGAAAAAGGCTCGGGCATCATGACACCCTCCCCGGCAAACCAATGCATGAGGAAGAGGGAGAGAACAAGGGCTAGTTGGTCGAAGGCGACGGTGGCACCGCATCGGCCACCGTCCGTCCGCTGGAAGCTGAGAACGAGCTCGGCCAGTTAGAGGAGAAAGAGAGCGACAGAGGCTGAGAGCGACTGAGGGAGTGAGATAGGAAAGATAATTGGGGCCGGCAATGTAACCCAGATGCCGGCGTGGCGGCGGTGTGACACTAGCAACAGCCCCGTCCACACAGCAGCCACCACGATACAGAGAGAGATCGAGACAAAGGGTTGTAAGGTTAGGTTTTGAAACCCAAGCCATCACAAATTCGAGTTAGTGAGTGAAGTTCTGGTCAATTTGGGGTCCGATTTGCAGGGGTCTGGAGCGTGGTCGCAGCAAGGGTCGAGTTTTTGGTTTCAAGCAACCAAATCAGTTCCGAAAATCCCTAAATCGAGTCCTCTAGCTTGGAGTCCAGATGGGTGTTTCTCGCGTCCTAAGTATTAGTAGTTTCGAAAATGTTTGAACTTCGATTGATGTTACATGTTAGTTTGGATTAGCTATGTTCACTGAGAGTACGAAGAGGGAAAAGGGAATCTTCTGTTTGATTGAATTTGTATTTAATTATGCATGAATAGGCTGCATGTTAAGTTCAAAAGTTACTTGTTGTGACCCTGTTAAGCATACCCTGTGTTCGAATTAATCTCAGCTCAAATTATGCATGTTAGGCTACCTAAAGATGCTCAAAAATAAATTGTGCATAGATCAGAATATGTTTGCTTAATTAGTTAATTCATGCTTAAAAAGTAGTTTTGAATTACCATGTTAGTATTCGGATCGATGTTTGTTTAATTAAGTTAATGCATGCCTAAAAAGTAGTTTTGAATTAACATGTTAGCATTCGAATCGATGTTTGTTTAATTAAGTTAGTTTATGCTCGAATAATAGCTTTGAAATGAAATGTGAATAGAATCGATTCAAGTATATTTAGTTAATACACGCCTAAAAGGTAGCTTTGAAATGAATTATGCATGTTTAGAATTGATTCAAGTATATTTAGTTAATACATACGTGAAAAATAGCTTCGAAATGAAATATGCCTGTTTAGATTAGATACATGTACACTTAGTTAATTTATCTTCGTTTAATAACTTCAAAAGAAATGTGAACATTTAGAATCGATACATGTACCCTTAGTTCATGTTCGTTTAATAACTTCAAAGTGCGATATGAATGTTTAGGATCGATATATGTACGCTTAGTTAATTGATGTTCGTTTAGTAACTTCGAAGTGAAATATGAATGTTTAGAATCGATACATGTACACTTAGTTAAATTCATGCTCGATTAATAGCTTCGAAAAGAAGTGAGTGTGCTTAGAATCGATGCTTGTGTGATTAGTTAGTTCATACCTGAACCGTGACTTTGAAATAATAAATGAACACCTCGAATGCAATAAGATTCTTGTTTGATTAGTTTAGTTGGTTTGTTAAGTGTTATTTCAAGTTAAGGCATTGCAGACGTATACGTAAATGTGGTTATATATATATGTATGCTTACAGTAACGCACCGCCGGATGGTGCTGTTTGCCCAGGTAAGTGCATAAACCCTATTACATGTCTCTTTATAAGTTTTCGTGATAATATGCTATGATTATCGAATTGAAAACTGAGATGGCAGTCGGATGGCTTGAGGCAGAGCTAAAGAGAGTTTGAGTGAGAGTTTGAGGTTCTTTGTGGTCGGTTGCTATGTGCAGAGGGAGCCTAGGTTGTGAATTAACTGCAATCGTGTAGATTGCGAGGCCATGCATGGCTATCTGTTGAGATTGATTGATTATGAAGTGTTTGAATGTGTTATGTGCAAACCCCCCTCCCTTTATGTCATCAAGTTTCTTGTTGCGAGTGAGGGTGAGTTTGAAAAAGAAGTTTTTCATGTTTATAACTAATAGCAGCCATAACTATTAGCAAATGATGGCCTATTTTAATTATGCAAATACAGTTTTGAGAGTGAACTCGCTTGAATGCGGGAATCGCTGAAGAATTTAAATAAAAGGAGAGGGCGTCGTATGAAAAAGGATTTCATTGTGAGAGGGAACAAACTTATTAATCGTTATGACCAGATGTTTTAAATGGCTAAGATAAGTGCTTAGAGACAATAGATGGGAGTGAACCTGCTTGAACGGGGGAATCCCTAACCTAGGGAGTAATCCCTAGAGACCCTGACGAGGGTTATGGTCCAAAAGTTAGTTGCCATCCCGGGAGTAAGAGCTTAAAGTGAGTTAATCTCATCGAGGTTGAGTGTAGATATCTCCCAACCAGCACTTTATGATGATCTTATGCCCAGAGTAATTTTCTAATAAGTAAGAATAGTAGTCGGCGTTTCACCTTTTTAAGTATTTCAGAAAGAAAGTTTTTAAGGGTTATTATGAGACCAATATGAAAGATATTCCTTTAAGAATATAAGCCCAAAAAGGCTAAGAAAAGAGTTCTTATGAGCCTAAATAGGCTAAGTAAAGGGTTTCAGACAAAGAAAAGAAAGATTTTCTTGCACATCATATGAATAGGAATCTAAGTGCAGTATAAATGAAATTCCAAGTACAGCATGGCCATACCCTTGTAATGCATCGAGCATATGAGTTTGAATGTGCATGTTTAGTGAATGAAGGTTCATGGCATAATCTCTACTTCATAAGTTTAGCATCTCATATGAGTGAATTAGATAGATTAAGCATAAATCACAGATTATATCACATAATCTATGTAAGAAAGTTCTGTGCTAAGCCTCGTTGCTTGCCTAAGCATTTGACTGCCTGTTTGTAAAGGAATTCATTCATTCAGGGGCTTAAAAATGAGCTTGAACGGCTAAAATGAAGTTCTGGATAGTGATCCTTTCTAAAGAATTTGTGAAAGCCTGATATGATAGTAAAGTACGAATACGAGATATGTAACTATTATGAGTATTATTGCCTATAACGGTTTTGGTTTTAAGGGGTCGAGGAATACTCACTGAGCGTGTGGTTGCTCATCCCATTACTCTTTCCCCTTTTTCCCTAGGTATGCATTACGACAAGTAGGAGCCAAGTCACTTATGCCAAGATGGATTATATTCTTGCTTGCAAGGTGTCGTGTGTGCCTATTTGAAGGGATATTACGTTTTTAACGAAGTTATGTAAAGTATTCCTAGAATTGTAAGCATTTATAAGCAAGTGCTCTAGTTTATGTAGTGTATTCGGTTTAGGAGTCGCTCTGTATGGCCCTGTGTGCCAACCATCTTATTAGTTAGTTGTCTTTTTAGTTAAAATTAGTTACAGTTTGGGATTTAAACCCCAGTACTCTGGTTGTATGAACCGTTGAGTTGTATCTTTCAGTTTTCCTGTGTTGACGAACTATTTTGTTTGATGTACTCCAAGCGAGTTGCTCGTTGAGTTATGAACTCTGGCATGTAGCCGTTAAACCTCTTTTAAAATGTTTTACGCTTTCGTTAATCTGCAGAGGTCTAGTGTAAGGCTTTTAGCCTATAAACGGTCTGTTTTTAGGAAAAACTCTGTCAGTTTCGCCCCGAAATTTAACTAGAAAGTTAAGAAAACGTAACGCTCCTAGCTCTAGGGCTTAGGGCTGTTACAACTGATGGTATCAGAACATGGTCCTACGACCATAGGCTGCGACCTGAGTCTTGCATCTCATATAGTTTCCTAGGAATGCGTTCATGATGACGTGATACATGCCTACCTTGTCTGCAAATGTGAGTTTTATGTGAATGTTAGCACGTTCACCTAATTAGGTGTGGCTTGAGTGAGTTGAATGATAGGATGAAAGAACCATTTGCTAAGGTGTAGTCCAAGTGGCTCGTATTTTCGTGGATAGGTTCAGTGTTAGCTCAATCAAAAGTTGTTTCTTTATATGCGTTGGAGATTTCAATCCAAAGTTTAAAGAACATATGATTTGAAATTGAATGATTGGAAAGCCTGAACTCTAAGCTCATCTTTGCCCCAAAAGTACGATTTGCTCCTTGGGCCCTGTAATTGAGTGAGCAGACGTACTCGAAGGTTGGTAGAGAGAAAGCTAGAAGCAGTTGAACTATTTCCTTTTGAAAACCTAAGGACCCTGAAAGTTAAAGTCCTCCGACTAGTGAGTTAAGGTCATGCCTTCGCATTAGAAACGTTTCTAATGTTGGTTGGGTCTTTTTTTTGCAATCAAGGACTTGCATTTGCTGTACAATAGTGCTTGGGTTAACCCAATGAGCTTAAACTCGACCATTTACACTAAGGTCCTTGACACCTTACTTGATTAGTGAGAATGACCCTATTAGGTGTTACCCTACTACTGGCCTTAGCTCTAATCAGGTTGTGATGTTCTAGGCTGATGTATTTGACAAATGTATATTGTGTTTTCTTTGATAGCCGTTGTAATTGTAAGAGCAAGAGCCGTATATAAGCTCCTCTCATCGTGTTTGTGCACACATCACGCCATATTGAATTAGAAATTGAGCTTGCTTCTACTTGCTCTCTAAACACTTAGTGGTTGTATCTTGAGTTGGCAACCCAAGTGGCAATACACTAGGTCATTTTAGCGCTTCTTGGTGGTATCCTGGCTATATCAAACCCCAATACACCTAGAAAGCACAAGGGAGAAAGGACCTAGTAGACCTTGGAATTGTTACACCACATGCATCACCTTGTCACCTTCAAGGATGACAATCTGTGCCTTCCCAACACTTTCTTAAGCACAAGCACCAAGTTTAGAAGCAAGGATGCTCATAGTAAAAAGTAGAACCTTTCCATCCGCACTAAGAGTTCCTCGGACCTCCATAATTATCTATGAGACAAATGCGGCACAAAACCTCAATGTATATCCGTAAGACTAATAACGTCATTGCTCTTACCCTCGCTAGTTGACTGTTGGCTAACACCAAATAGTTTGGACAAACCTCGAGGCACAACCTTAACCTTAGATTTTAAATAAGGGTTGCATTTATGTATACTTGCCTAGATGCCTTTTTGTGAGACCATAAGAGTATCTATAGATGGGATTATTGTATGTGGCCATCGATGTGTTTGTGAAAAAATGCCAACAAAATGAGTTTCTGCAATTGCTTTATTTGAATTTGAGTAAACATGGGATTGAATTAGTTAGAGCGATTTGATTTATGTAGTTAGTTTCACAATATGACTCTTAGATCATCATTTATAGCCCCTCAATATTGATTTTTCGTGTTGTAATTGGATTAGTCGAACCCGATGTATGTAATGCATGACTAGATGACAATTGAGCTATATTTACATGAATCACATCCATAGATATATGTATCTTATGTGTAAGAAAGTAGCATGGTAGAGTATTTAGGGTGATGTCATCATATATGCGAACACTCACGTCTATTATGCGTGGTTATTAATGCACTATAGGAATTAGGTCATGACTAGTTGTGCGTTTTGTGAATAAGTTGTTGCACTTCTTGATGTTTGCTTGACATAAGTTGGTTTAGTATATGACTTGGTCGTTTAGATAATACAAGTTTTGTAATTCATAGCATGACATGACCACTGACTCATTATTTGTATTCCGTGACTTCTGTGATTTCATGTTATAGCTAAGTAACTGTATGCGCCCATATTTAAAGCATGATAAGACGACCCTAGAAACCTGCATCCACATATTCTTGCCTTTGTATGTTTCATCAGAGTAGCGCAGTGGAAGTATGTAGGCCCATAAGCTATAGACCCAAGGCTCATCTAGTAGCATAACCATTTATTTATATGAATCTATGACTTAAGAGACGATAAGCCCCAAGTAAGAACCTTAGGGAAAGACTCCCCGCCATTGAAATCATCGACTTGCATTCATGCCTTAGCATTTCCTTCTCAAAGTTGATCATACCAACATGTTATGCTAGTTCGTGTTATTCGTGATTTCTGACCTTTATTGTTCTGTTGTTACTGTTATTAACCCTATGAGATGTCAATGTGGTCTCGAGTGCTACTTCAAATTCCTTCATTATTAATATGACATAATATGATGTCTCCACTGCTTAAGTGCGATGAGGTAGCTTCCTGATCAATTGATTTCACCTTAGAATGATCTGGGTTCTTCATGCCTTTTAACAAACCTGACATGTCCTAAATAAGCTGTCATGAATGAAATGCTTGAAAGTTAGCTTGCATTGATGTACAGGCATAGGAATGTCAGTCATATATGCATTCGTTTCGTAAATTGCTTGTTATATATATATTAGCCGGTTTCATGTAACATCCAATTCCTAAACTTGAGAGTGCCGAATTGGTGATACTATGCGACGCTATGTGATGCTGTTGTGCTTAAGTGTTGCTACGAGGTGCTATGTGATATCCTTATTACTCTAATGTGCTATAGAAATCCCCATGTCAATTATTATGATCCCAAAAGTGATTTGAATTCATGTGTTAGAATGAGACTACTAGCATATGACCTTAAGGAATCAACTGCCCAATTTCCCTTCCTTTAAACTTCAATTTGTAGCATTGCATGTACATAGAGTTATTGCTTACTAGGTGAATTCAGTCTAAATTATCGAAAATCTATGTTTATTTTTAAGACAAGCTCAATATGATTGTCTATGCCAACTCATTTGCCCCTCTTCAATGCGATAAATCCTCGGTGCCTAAATAGAGTGAATATACACTTGAAGAGGATTAGTGAGGAGGAGACTGGATACTTCAAGTCTTTTTCTTTCGATTTACAAGAAGTATTGATTGCAAAATGAAACCTTTTGGAAACATACCGTGTAGAACATAGTTGTGTGCATACATTCTAGGAATGACCGAACGTAGGTTTAGAATTTCAAGGATGAAATTCTTTTAAGGGGGGAAGAGTGTAAGACCCACCTTCTTTATTTTAAGTTAACCTGCCTGTCTTATCTTCTACGTTCTAAAATCGTATTTTTAGTAACTATACGAGTTAAATTATTATCGATGTACTTATGTGAACGATAAGTTTATTACAGGGAATGGTTTCGTCGTTGTTAATATTATTATTATTATTAGTATTAAAAATCTTTCGATGATGCGTAGTGTGCGTTAATATAGATTGTTAATGAATACTATATCAATTAGGAACCCAAATATGATTAGGTTGTCAACCTTAGAATTGGTTTCGAGGTGTATTAAATCGAACCTTGACGTATTTAGGAACGAATATTCGATGAACAATTATATTAACGATTCAGTTTAGAATAAGGGTTGCGAGATTGGGCTAGCAATTTAAGTTGATTGAGCAATTGACCGAAATGAATAAAAAAATAAAAATAAAATGTGAGGGGCCGAAGCCCCTTAGTTTTCTCGGCCAAGACACGAAAAAGGGGGGTCTTCTTCTTCGGGCATCACGATGCCCTCCTCGACAAGCCGACACACGAGGAAGAGGGAGCGAACAGGGGCTGGCTGGTTGACGGCGACGGTGGCACTGCACCGGGCACCATCCGTCTGCTAGAAGCTGAGACCGAGCTCGGCAGGTTGGAGGGGAGAGAGAGAGCGACAGAGGCTAAGAGCGACTGAGGGAGTGAGATTTGAAAGATAATTGGGGTCGGCAAGGCAACCCAGACGGCGGCATGGCAGCTGCATAACACTGGCAACCACCTTATCTACACTCTAGCCACCATGATACAGAGAGAGATCGAGACAGAGAGCTGCAAGGTTAGGTTTTGAAACCCTAGCCATCACAAATTCGAGTTCGTGAGTGAAGTTATGGTCAATTTGGGGTCCGATTTGCAGGGGTCTGGAGCGTGGTCGCAGCAAGGGTCGAGTTTTTGGTTTCAAGCAACCAAATCAATTCTGAAAATCCCTAAATCGAGTCCTCTAGCTTGGAGCCTAGGTGGGTGTTTCTCGCCTCCTAAGTATTAGTAGTTTCGAAAATGTTTGAAGTCCGATTGATGTTGTATATTAGTTTGGATTAGCTATGTTCACTGAGAGTATGAAGAGGGAAAGGGGAATGTTCTGTTTGATTGAATTCATATTTAATTATGCATGAATAGGCTGCATGTTAAGTTCAAAAGTTACTTGCTGTGACCCTGTTAAGCATGCCCTGTGTTCGAATTAATCTCAGTTTAGATTATGCATGTTAGGCTGCCTAAAGATGCTCAGAAATAAATTGTGTATAGATCGGAATATATTTGCTTAATTTGTTAATTCATGCTTAAAAAGTAGTTGTGAATTACCATGTTAGTATTCGAATCGATGTTTGTTTAATTAAGTTAATTCATGCCTAAAAAGTAGTTTCGAATTAACATGTTAGCATTCAAATTGATGTTTGTTTAATTAAGTTACTTTATGCTCGAATTATAGCTTTGAAATCAAATATGAATAGAATCGATTCAAGTATATTTAGTTAATACATACCTGAAAGGTAGCTTCGAAATGAAATATGCATGTTTAGAAGCGATTCAAGTATATTTAGTTAATACACGCGTGAAAAATAGCTTCGAAATGAAATATGCCTGTTTAGATTAGATACATGTACACTTAATTTATCTTCGTTTAATAACTTCGAAGGAAATGTGAACGTTTAGAATCGATACATGTACACTTAGTTAGTTCATATTCGTTTAATAACTTCAAAGTGAAATATGAATGTTCAGGATCGATATATGTACGCTTAGTTAATTCGTGTTCATTTAGTAACTTCGAAGTGAAATATGAATGTTCAGAATCGATACATGTACACTTAGTTAAATCCATGCTCGATTAATAGCTTCGAAAAGAAATGAGTGTGCTTAGAATCGATGCTTGTCTGATTAGTTAGTTTATACCTGAACCGTGACTTCGAAATAATAAATGAACACCTCGAATGCAATAAGATTCCTGTATGATTAGTTTAGTTGGTTTGTTAAGTGTTGTTTCAAGTTAAGGCATTGTAGATGTATACATAAATGTGGTTATATACATATGTATGCTTACGGTAACGCACCACTGGATGGTGCTGCTTGCCCAGGTAAGTGCGTAAACCCTATTACACGTCTCTTTATAAGTTTTCATGATAATATGTTGTGATTATTGAATTGAAAACCAAGATGGTAGTCGGATGGCTTGAGGTGGAACTAATGAGAGTTTGAGTGAGAGTTTGAGGTTCTTTGTTATCGGTTGCTATGTGAGGAGTGAGGCTGGGTTGTGAATTAAACGCAATCGTATGGATTGCAAGGCCATGCATGGCTATATGTTGAGATTGATTGATTGTAAAGTGTTTGAATGTGTTACGTGCAAAACCTCCTCCCTTTTTGTCATTGAGTTTCTTGTTGCGAGTGAGGGTGAGTTTGAAAAAGGAAGTTTTTCATGTTTGTAACTAATAGTAGCCATAACTATTAGCAAATGATGGCCTATTTTAATTATGCAAACATAGTTTTGGGAGTAAACTCGCTTGAATGGGGGAATCGCTGAAGAATTTAAATAAAAAGAGAGTACGTCGTATGAAAAAGAATTTCGCTGTAAGAGGCAGCAAACTTATTAGTCATTATGACCCGATGTTTCAAATGGCTAAGATAAGTACTTAGGGACAATAGATGGGAGTGAACCTGCTTGAACGGGGGAATCCCTAGCTTAGGGAGTAATCCCCAGAGACCCTGATGAGGGTTATGGTCCAAAAGTTAGTTGCCATCCCGGGAATAAGAGCTTAGTGTGAGTTAATCTCACTGGAATTGAGTGCAGACCTCTCCCAACCAGCACTTTATGATGATCTTATACCCAGAGTAATTTCCTAATAAGTAAGAAAAGCAGCTAGTGTTTCGCCTTTTTAAGTATTTTAGAAAGAAAGTTTTTAAGGGTCATTATAAGACCAATATGAAAGATATTCTTTTAAGAATATGAGCCCAAAAAGGCTAAAAAAAGAATTCCGATAAGCCTAAATAGGCTAAGCAAAGTGTTTTCAGAAAAAGAAAAGAAAGATTTTCTTGCACATCGTGTGAATAAGAATCTAAGTGCAGTATAAATGAAATTCCAAGTACAGCATGGCCATACCCTTGTAATGCATCGAGCATATGAGTTTGAATGTGCATGTTTAGCTAATGAAGGTTCGTGGCATAATCTCTACTCCATAAGTTTAGTATCTCATATGAGTGAATTAGATAGATCAAGCGTAAATCACGGATTATATCACATAATCTACGAAAGAAAGTTCTGTGCTAAGCATCGTTGCTTGCCTAAGTGTTTGACTGCCTATTTGTAAAGGAATTTAGTCATTCAGGAGCTTAAAAAAGAGCTTGAATGGCTAAAATGAAGTTTTGGATAGTGATCCCTCCTTAAGAATTTGCGAAATCCTAATATGATAGTAAAGTACGAATACGAGATATGTGACTATTATGAGTATTATTGCCTACAACGATTTTGGTTTTAAGGGGTCGGGGAATACTCACTGAGCGTGTGGTTGCTCATCCCATTACTCTTTCCCCTTTTTCCCCAGGTCGGCATTACGACAAGTAGGACTCAAGTCACCTATGCCAAGATGGATTGTATTCTTGCTTGCAAAGTGTCGTGTGCGCCCATTTGAAGGGACATTACGTGTTTAACGAAGTCATGTAAAGTATTCCTAGAATTGTAAGCATTTGTAAACAAGTACTCTAGTTCATGTAGTGTATTCGGTTTAGAAGTAACCCTGTACGGCCATGTGTGCCAACTATCTTATTAGTCAGTTGTCTTTTTAGTTGAAATCGGTTACAGTTTGGGATTTAAACCCCAACACTCTGGTTGCGTGAACCGTTGAGTTATGTCTTTCACTTTTCCTATATTAATGAACTATTTTATTTGTTGTACTCCAAGCGAGTTGCTCGTTGAGTTATGAACTCTGACGTGCAGCCATTGAGCCTCTTTTAAAATCTTTTACGCTTCCGTTGATCTACAAGGGTCTATTGTAAGGCTTTTAGCCTGTAAACGGTCTATTTTTAGGGGAAACTCTGTCGGTTTTGCCCCGAAATTTAAATAGAAAGTTAAGAAAACGTAACGCTCCTGGCGCTAGGGGTTGGGGGTGTTACAACTGATGGTATCAGAACATGGTCCTGCGACCATAAGCTGCGACCTGAGTCTTGCATCTCATATAGTTTCCTAGGAATGCGTTCATGATGACGTGATACATGCCTACCTTGTCTGCAAATGTGAGTTTTATGTGAATGTTAGCACGTTCACCTAATTAGGTGTGGCTTGAGTGAGTTGAATGATAGGATGAAAGAACCATTTGCTAAGGTGTAGTCCAAGTGGCTCGTATTTTCGTGGATAGGTTCAGTGTTAGCTCAATCAAAAGTTGTTTCTTTATATGCGTTGGAGATTTCAATCCAAAGTTTAAAGAACATATGATTTGAAATTGAATGATTGGAAAGCCTGAACTCTAAGCTCATCTTTGCCGCAAAAGTACGATTTGCTCCTTGGGCCCTGTAATTGAGTGACCAGACGTACTCGAAGGTTGGTAAAGAGAAAGCTAGAAGCAGTTGAACCATTTCCTTTTGAAAACCTAAGGACCTTGAAAGTTAAAGTCCTCCAATTAGCGAGTTAAGGTCATACCTTCGCATTAGAAACCTTTCTAATTTTGGTTGGGTCTTATTGTTGCAATCAAGGACTCGCATTTGCTTTACAATAATGCTTGGGTTAACCCAACGACCTTAAACTCGACCATTTACACTAAGGTCCTTGACACCCTACTTGATTAGTAGGAATGACCCTATTAGGTGTCACCCTTCTACTGGCTTTAGCTCTAATCAGCTTGTGATATTCTAGGCTAATGTATTTGACAAATGTATATTGTGTTTTCCTTGATAGCCATTGTAATTGTAAAACCGAGAGCCGTACATAAGCTCCTCTCATCGTGTTTGTACACATATCATGCCATATTGAATCAGAAATTGAGCTTAGTTCTAGTTGCTCTCCAAACACCTAGTGGCTGTGTCTTGAGTTGGCAACCCAAGTGGTGACACACCAGGTCATTTTAGCGCTTCTTGGTGGTGTCCTGGCTATATCAAACCCTAATACACCTAGAAAGCACAAGGGAGAAAGGACCTAGCAGACTTTGGAATTGTTACACCACATGCATCACCTTGTTACCTCCTAGGATGACAATCTATGCTTTTCCAACACTTTCTTAAGCACAAGCACCAAGTGTAGAAGCAAGGATGCTCATAGTAAAAAGTGGAACTTTCCCATCTGTACTACAAGTTCCGCGGACCTCCATAATTATCTATGAGATAAATGCATCACGAAACCTCAATGTAGATCCGTAAGACCAATAACGTCGTTGTTCTTACCCTTGCTAGTTGACTGTTGGCCAACACCAAATAGTTTGGACAAACCTTGAGGCACAACCTCAACCTTAGATTTTAAATGAGGGTTGCATTCATGTATACTTACCTAGATGCCTTTTCATGAGACCATAAGAGTATCTATAGATAGGATTGTTGTATGTGGCCATCGATGTGTTCGTGAACAAATGCCAGCAAAATGCGTTTCTGCAATTGCTTTATTTGAATTTGAGTAAACATGGGACTGAATTAGTTAGAGCGATTTGATTTATGTAGTTAGTTTCACAATATGACTCTTGGATCATCATTTACAGCCCCTCAATACTGCTTTTTCGTGTTGTAATTGGATCAGTCGAACCCGATGTATGTTATGCGTGACTAGATGACAATTGAGCTGTATTTACATGAATCACGTTCATAGATATATGTATCTCATGTGTAAGAAAGTATCATGGTAGAGCATTCAGGGTCATGTCATCATATATGCGAACGCTCACGTCTATCATGCACGGTCATTAATGCACTATAGGAATTACGTCATGACTAGTTATGCATTTTGTGAATAAGTTGTTGCACTTCTTGATGTTTGCTTGACTTGAGTTGGTTTAGTGCATGGCTTGGTGATAATACAAGTTTTGTAATTCATAGCATAACATGACCACTGACTCATTATTTGCATTCTGTGACTTCTATGATTTCATATTATAGCTAAGTAACTGCATGCGCCCGTATTTGAAGCATGATAAGACGACCCTAGAAACCTACATTCATGTATTCTTGCCTTTGTATGTTTCATCAGAGTAGTTCAGTGGAAGCATGTAGGCCTATAAGCCATAGACCGAGGACTCATCTAGTAGCATAACCATTCATTTGTATGAATCTATGACTTAAGAGACGATAAGCCCCAAGTAAGAACCTTAGGGAAAGACTCCCCACCATCGAAATCATCGGCTTACAATCATGCCTTAGCATTTCCTTCTCAAAGTTGATCATACCGACATGTTATGCTAGTTCGTGTTATTCGTGATTCCTGATCTTCATTGTTCTGTTGTTACTGTTATTAACCCTATGAGATGTCAATGTGGTCTCGAGTGCTACTTCAAGTTCCTTCATTGTTAATATGACATAATATGATGTCTCTACTGCTTAAGTGCGATGAGGTAGCT
Organism: Carnegiea gigantea; assembly: GCA_029747015.1. NCBI lineage: Eukaryota > Viridiplantae > Streptophyta > Magnoliopsida > Caryophyllales > Cactaceae > Carnegiea > Carnegiea gigantea. The sequence continues at coordinate 148,072 of JAKOGI010001492.1, forward strand.
TCCTGATCAATTGATTTCACCTTAGAATGATCTGGGTTCTTCATGCCTTTTAACAAACTTGACATGTCCTAAGTAAGCTGTCATGAATGAAATGCTCAAAAGTTAGCTTGCATTGATGTATAGACATAGGAATGTCAGCCATATATGCATTTGTTTTGTAAATTGCTTGCTATATGTATATTAACCAGTTTCATATTACATCCAGTTCCTAAACTTAAGAGTGCCGAATTACTGATACAATGCGACACTATGTGATGCTGTTGTGCTTAAGTGTTGCTACGAGGTGCTATGTCATATCCTTATTACTCTAATTTGTTATAAAAATCTCCATGTCAATTATTATTATCCCAAAAGTGGTTTGAATTCATGTGTTAGAATGAGACTACTAGCATATAACCTTGAGGAATCAAATGCCCAATTTCCCTTCCTTTAAACTTCAATTTGTAGCATTACATGTACATAAAGTTATTGCTTACTAGGTGGATTCAGTCTAGATTATCGAAAATCTATGTTTATTTTTAAGACTGGCTCAATGTGGTTGTCCATGCCAACACATTTGCCCCTCTTCAATGCAATTTATCCTTGGTGCCTAAATAGAGCGAGTAGATGCTTGAAGAGGATTAGCAAGGAGGAGACTGGATACCCAAGTCTTTTTCTTCCGATTTACAAGAAGTAGTGATTGCAAAATGAAATCTTTTGGGAATATACTGTGTAGATCATAGTTGTGTGCATGCAATCTAAGAATGACCAAACTTAGGTTTACAATTTCAAGGACGAAATTCTTTTAAGGGGGAAAGAGTGTAAGACCCATCTTCCTCATTTTGAGTTAACCTGCCTGTCTTACCTTCTATGTTCTAAAATCGTATTTTTAGGAACTATACGAGTTAAATTATTATCGATGTGCTTATGTGAACGATAAGTTTATTACAGGGAATGGTTTCGTCGTTGTTAATATTATTATTATTAGTTTTAGAAATCTTTCGATGATGTGTAGTGTGCGTCAATATAGATTATTAACGAATACTATAACAATTAGGAACCCGAATATGATTAGGTTATCAACCTTAGAATTAGTTTCGAGGTGCATTAAATCAAACCTTAACATATTTGGGAATGAATAATTGATGAACAATTGTATTAACGATTCGGTTTAGAATAAGGGTTGTGAAATTTGGGCAAGCAATTTAAGTTGATTGAGCAATTGACTGAATGAATAAAAAAATAAAAAAAATATGAGGGGCTGAAGCCCCTTAGTTTTCTCAACCAAGACATGAAAAAGGAGGGTCTTCTTCTTCGGGCATGACAATGCCCTCCCCGACAAACCAACACATGAGGAAGAGGGAGCGAACAGGGCCTGGCTGGCTGACGGCAACGATGGCACCGCACCGGGCACCGTCCGTCTGCTAGAAGCTGAGACTAAGCTCGGCACGTTGGAGGAGAGAGAGCACGATAGAGGCTGAGAGCGACTGAGGGAGTGAGATGGGAAAGATAATTGGGGTCAACAAGGCAACCCAGATGGTGGCGTGGCAGCGGCATGACACTGGCAACCACCCCATCTACATGGCAGCCACCATGATACAGAGAGAGATCGAGATAGAGAGCTGCAAGGTTAGGTTTTGAAACCCTAGCCATCACAAATTCGAGTTAGTGAGTGAAGTTTTGGTCAATTTGGGGTCCGATTTGCATGGGTCTAGAGTGTGGTTGCAGCAAGGGTCGAGTTTTTGGTTTCAAGCAACCAAATTAGTTCCGAAAATCCCTAAATCGAGTCCTCTACCTTTGAGTCCAAGTGGGTGTTTCTCGCCTCCTAAGTATTAGTAGTTTCGAAAATGTTTGAACTCCGATTGATGTTGCATGTTAGTTTGGATTAGCTATGTTCATTGGGAGTATGAAGAGCAAAAGGGGAATGTTCTGTTCGATTGAATTCGTAATTAAGTGTGCATGAATAGGCTGCACGTTAAGTCCAAAAGTTACTTGCTATGACCCTGTTAAGCATGCCCTGTGTTCGAATTAATCTCAGTTCAGATTATGCATGTTAGGCTGCCTAAAGATGCTCAGAAATAAATTGTGCATAGATCAGAAAATATTTGCTTAATTAGTTAATTCATGCTTAAAAAGTAGTTGTGAATTACCATGTTAGTATTTGAATCGATGTTTGTTTAATCAAGTTAATTCATGCCTAAAAAGTAGTTTCGAATTAACATGTTAGCATTCGAATTGATGTTTGTTTAATTAAGTTAGTTTATGCTCGAATAATAGCTTTGAAATCAAATATGAATAGAATCGATTCAAGTATATTTAGTTAATACATGCCTGAAAGGTAGCTTCGAAATAAATTATGCATGTTTAGAATCGATTCAAGTATATTTAGTTAATACATGCGTGAAAAATAGCTTCGAAATGACATATGCCTGTTTAGATTAGATACATGTACACTTAGTTAATTTATGTTCATTTAATAACTTCGAAGGAAATGTGAACGTTTAGAATCGATACACGTACGCTTAGTTAATTGATGTTCGTTTAATAACTTCGAAGTGAAATGTGAATGTTTAGGATCGATATATGTACGCTTAGTTAATTCATGTTCGTTTAGTAACTTCGAAGTTAAATATAAATGTTTAGAATTGATACATGTGCACTTAGTTAAATTCATGCTCAATTAATAGCTTCGAAAAGAAATGAGTGCACTTAGAATCGATGCTTGTGTGATTAGTTAGTTTATACTTGAACCGTGACTTCGAAATAATAAATGAACACCTCAAATACAATAAGATTCCTGTTTGATTACTTTAGTTGGTTTATTAAGTGTTATTTCAAGTTAAGGCATTGTAGACGTATATGTAAATGTGGTTATATATATATATATATGTATGCTTGCGGTAACGCACCGGTGGATGGTGCTGTTTGCCCAGGTAAGTGCATAAACCCTATTACACATCTCTTTATAAGTTTTCGTGATAATATGTTATGATTATTGAATTGAAAACCGAGATGGCAGTCGAATGGCTTGAGGTGGAACTAATGAGAGTTTGAGTGAGAGTTTGAGGTTCTTTATGCTTGGTTGCTATGTGAGGAGGGAGCGTGGGTTGTGAATTAACCACAATCGCGTGGATTGTGAGGTCATGTGTGGCTTATGTTGAGATTGATTGATTATAAAGTGTTTGAATGTGTTACGAGCAAACCCCCTCCCTTTAGCTCATCAAGTTTCTTGTTGCGAGTATGGGTGAGCTTGAAAAAGGAAGTTTTTCATGTTTGTAACTAATAGTAGCCACAACTACTAGCAAATGATGGCCTATTTTTATTATGCAAATATAGTTTTGGGAGTGAACTTCCTTAAATAAGGGAATACCTAAAGAATTTAAATAAAAAGAGAGTGTGTCGTATGAAAAAGGATTTCGCTATGAGAGGCAGCAAACTTATTAGTCATTATGACCAGATACTTTAATTGGCCAAGATAAGTGCTTATGGACAATAGATTGGAGTGAACCTGCTTGAATAGGGGAATCCTTAGCCTAGGGAGTAATCCCTGGAGACCCTGACAAGGGTTAACGTCAAAACGTTAGTTGCCATCCCTGGTGTAAGATCTTAGTGTGAGTTAATCTCCTTGGGATTGAGTGTAGATCTCTCCTAACCAGCACTTTATGATGATCTTATGCCCAAAGTAATTTCCTAATAAGTAAGAAAAGCAGTCGGCATTTCCTCTTTTTAAGTATTTCAGAAAGAAAATTTTTATAGGTGATTATGAGACCAATATAAAAGATATTCTTTGAAGAATATAAGCCCAAAAAGGCTAAGAAAAGAGTTCCTATAAGCCTAAAAAGGCTAAGTAAAGTGTTTTCAAAAAAAGAAAAGAAAGATTTTCTTGCACATTATGTGAATAAGAATCTAAGTGCAATATAAATGAAATTCCAAGTACAGCATGCCCAAACCATTGTAATGCATCGAGTATATGAGTTTGAATGTGCATGTTTAGCTAATGAAGGTTTGTGGCATTATCTCTGCTTCATAAGTTTAGCATCTCACATGAGTGACTTGGATAGATCAAGCATAAATTTCGAATTATATCACATAATCTATGAAAGAAAATTCTGTGCGTAGCCTCGTTGCTTGCTTAAGTGTTTGACTGCCTGTTAGTAAAGGAATTTAGTCATTCAAGGGCCTAAAAATCAGCTTGAATGGCTAAAATGAAATTATGGATACTGATCCTTCCTTAAGTATTTATGAAAGCTCAATATGATAGTAAAGTACGAATAAGTGATATGTGACTATTATGAGTATTATTGCCTTCAACGGTTTTGGTTTTAAGGGGTCGGGGAATACTTACTGAGCATGTGGTTGCTCATCCCATTATTCTTTCCCCTTTTCCCCCAGGTCTGCATTACGACAAGTAGGAGCTAAGTCACTTATGCCAAGATGGATTATACTCTTACTTACAAGGTGTCGTGTGTGCCTGTTTGAAGGGATATTACGTGTTTAATGAAGTCATGTAAAGTATTCCTAGAATTGCAAGCATTTGTCAACAAGTACTCTAGTTCATGTAGTGTATTTGCTTTAGGAGTCGCTCTGTATGGCCATGTGCGCCAACCATCTTATTAGTTAGTTGTCTTTGTTGTTGAAATTAGTTACAATTTGGGATACAAATCTTAGTACTCCGGTTGTATGAACCGTTAAGTTGTATCTTTCACTTTTCCCGTATTAATGAACTATTTTGTTTGATGTACTCCAAGCGAGTTGCTCATTAAGTTATGAATTCCGACATATAGTCGTTGAGCTTCTTTTAAAATGTTTTACACTTTCGTTGATCTGTAGGGGTCTATTGTGAGGCTTTTAGCCTGAAAACGGCCCATTTTTAGGGAAAACTCTGTCCGTTGCGCCCGAAATTTAAATAGAAAGTTAAGAAAACGTAACGCTCCTGGCTCTACGAGCTGAGGGTGTTATAATTGATGGTATCAGAGTAGGGTCTTGCGACTATAGGCTGCAACCTGAGTCTTACATCTCATATAGTTGCCTAGGAACGCGTTCATGATGACGTAGTACATGCGTGTCTTGTGTGCAAATGTGAGTTTTATGTGAATGTTAGTGCGTTTACCTAATTAGGTGCAACTTGGGTGAGATGAATGGTTGGATGAAAGAACCATTTGCTAAGGTGTAGGCCGAGTGGCTCGTATTTTCGTGGATAGGTTAAGTGTTAGCTCAATCGAAAGTTGTTTCCTTATGTGCCTTGGGGATTTTAATCCATACTTTAAAGAACATATGATTTGAAATTGAATGATTGGAAAGCCTTAACTCTAAGCTCATCTTTGCCCGTAAAGTACAATTTGCTCCTCGGGCCCTGTAATGGAATGAGCAAACATGATAGAGAGAAAGCTAGAAGCAGTTGAACTATTCCCTTTTGAAAACCTAAGGACCTTGAAAGTTAAAGTCCTCCGACTAGTGCGTTAGGGTCATGCCTTCGCGTTAGAAACCTTTCTAATTTTGGTTGGGTCTTGCTGTTGCAATCAAGGACTCGCATTTGCTTTACAATAATGCCTGGGTTAACCCAACGTGCTTAACCTCAACCATTTACACTAAGGTCCTTGACACCTTAGCTGATTAGCGAGAATGACCCTATTAGGTGTCGCCCTTCTACTGGCTTTAACTCTAATCAGGTTGTGATGTTTTAGGCTGATGCATTTAACAAATGTATATTGTGTTTTCTTTGATGGTCATTGAAATTGTAAGAGCGAGAGCCATATATAAGCTCATGTCATCGTGTTTGTACACACATCATGCCATATTGAATCAGAAATTGAGCTTGGTTCTAGTTACTCTCTAAACACTTAGTGCCTGTATCTTGAGTTGGCAGCCCAAGTGGTGATACACTAAGTCATTTTAGCGCTTCTTGGTGTTATCCTGACTATATCAAACCCCAATACACCTAGAAAGCGCAAGGGAGAAAGGACCTAGTAGACTTTGGAATTGTTATGCCACATTCATCACCTCGTTACCTCCTAGGATGACAATCTATGCCTTCCTAACACTTTCTTAAGCACAAGCACCAAGTGTAGAAGCAAGGATGCTCATAGTAAAAAGTAGAACCTTCCCATCCGTACTAGGAGTTCCTCAGACCTCCATAAGTATCTATGAGACAAATGCGTCACAAAACCTCAATGTAGATCCGTAAGACCAATAATGCCGTTGCTCTTACCCTTGCTAGTTGACTGTTGGCCAACACCAAATAGTTTGGACAAATCTAGAGGCACAACCTCAACCTTAGATTTTAAATGAGGGTTGCATTCATGTATACTTGCCTAGATGCCTTTCCGTGAGACTATAAGAGTATCTATAGACAGGATTGTTTTATGTGGCCATTGATGTGTTTGTGAACAAATGCCAACAAATGAATTTCCGCAATTGCTTTATTTGAATTTGAGTAAACATGGGACTGAATTAGTTAAAGCGATTTGATTTATGTAGTTAGTTTCACAATATGACTCCTGGATCATCATTTACTGCCCCTCAATACTAATTTCTCGTGTTATAATTGGATTAGTCAAACCCGATGTATGTAATGCGTGACTAGATGACAATTGAGCTGTATTTACATGAATCACGTCTATAAACATATGTATCTCATGTGTAAGAAAGTAGCATGGTAGAGCATTCAGGGTCATGTCATCATATATACGAACACTCACGTCTATTATACGCGATCATTAATGCACTATAGGAATTAGGTCATGACTAGTTATACATTTTGTGAATAAGTTATTGCACTTCTAGATGTTTGCTTGACTTAAGTTGGTTTAGTATATGACTTGGTCATTTAGATAATACAAGTTTTGTAATTTATAGCATGACATGACCACTGACTCATTATTTGCATTTCGTGACTTCTATGATTTTATGTTATAGCTAAGTAACTGCATGTGCCCGTATTTGAAGCATGATGAGTCAGCCCTAGAAACCTACATTCACATATTCTTGCCTTTGTATGTTTCATCAGAGTACCGCAGCAGAATAGGCCCATAAGCCATAGACCCAGGACTCATCTAGTAGCATAACCATTCATTTGTATGAATCTATGACTTAAGAGATGATCAGCCCCAAGTAAGAACTTTAGGGAAAAACTCCCCATCATCGAAATCATCGACTTACATTCCTGCCTTAATATCTCCTTCTCAAAGTTGATCATACCGACATGTTATGCTAGTGCATGTTATTCGTGATTCTTGATCTTCAGTGTTCTGTTGTTACTGTTGTTAACCCTATGAGATGTCAATGTGGTCTCGAGTGCTACTTCAAGTTCCTTCATTATTAATATGACATAATATGTTGTCTCTGCTACTTAAGTGCGATGAGGTAGCTTCTTGATCAATTGATTTCACCTTAGAATGATCTAGGTCCTTCATACCTTTTAACGAATCTGACATGTCCTAAATAAGCTGTCATGAATGAAATGCTTGAAAGTTAGCTTGCAGTGATGTACAGACATAGGAATGTCAATCATATATGCATTCATTTTGTAAATTGCTTGCTATATGTATATTAGCCAGTTTCATGTTACATCCAATTCCTAAACTTTAGAGTGCCGAATTGCTGATACTATGCGACGCTATGTGATGCTATTGTGCTTAAGTGCTACAACGAGGTGCTATGTGATATCCTTATTACTCTAATATGTTATAGAAATCTCCATGTCAATTATTATGATCCCAAAAGTGATTTGAATTCATGGGTTAGAATGAGACTACTAGCATATGACCTTGAAGAGTCAACTGCCCAATTTCCCTTCCTTTAAACTTCAATTCGTAGCATTGCATGTGCATAGAGTTGTTGCTTACTAGGTGGATTCCGTCTAGATTATCGAAAATCTATGTTTACTTGTAAGACAAGCTCAATATGGTTGTCCATGCTAACTCATTTGCCCCTCTTCAATGCGATTTGCCGTCAGTGCCTAAATAGAGTGAGTAAACGCTTGAAGAGGATTGGCGAAGAGGAGACTGGGTACCCCAAGTCTTTTTCTTTCGATTTACATGAAGTAGTGATTGTAAAATAAAACCTTTTAGAAATATACCGTGTAGATCATAGTTGTGTGCATACATTCTAGAAATGACCGAACTTAGGTTTAGAATTTCGAAGACGAAATTCTTTTAAGGGGAGAAGAGTGTAAGACCCGCCTTCTTTATTTTAAGTTAACCTACCTGTCTTACCTTCTACATTCTGAAATTGTAATTTTAGTAGTTATACGAGTTAAATTATTATCGATGAGCTTATGTGAACGATAAGTTTATTAAAAGAAATGGTTTCGTCATTATTAATATTATTATTATTATTAGTTTTGAAAATCTTTCGATGAAGTTTAGTGTGCGTTAATATAGATTATTAATGAATTCTATACCAATTAGGAACCCGAATACGATTAGGTTGTCAACCTTAGAATTAGTTTCGAGGTGTATTAAATTGAACCTTGACGTATTTGGGAACGAATAATTGACGAATGATTCTATTAACGATTCGGTTTAGAATAAGGGTTATGAGATTGGGCTAGAAATTTTAGTTGATTGAGCAATTAACTGAAATAAATTAAAAAAATAATAATAAAATATGAGGGGCCGAAGCCCCTTTGTTTTCTCGACCAAGGCACGAAAAAGGGGGGTCTTCTTCTTCGGGCATCACGATGCCCTCCCCGGCAAACCAACACACGGGGAAGAGGGAGAGAATAGGGCTGGCTGGTTGACGGCGACGGGGGCACCGCACTGGCCATCGTCCGTCTGCTGAAGCTGAGACCGAGCTCGGCTGGTTGGAGGAGAGAGAGGATGACTGATGGAGTGAGTTGGGAAAGATAATGGGGGTCAGCAAGGTAACCCAGATGCCAGTGTGGAGGCAGCGTGGCAATGGCTTGACACTGGCAACTGCCCCGTCTGCACGATAGCCACCACGATATAGAGAGAGATCGAGGCTGAGGGCTGCAAGTTGGGTTTTAAAGCCCTAGCCATCATAAATTCGAGTTAGTGAGTGAAGTTTTGGTCAATTTGGGGTTCGATTTGCGTGGGTCTGGAGCATGGTTGTAGCAAGGGTCGAGTTTTTGGTTTCAAGCAACCAAATCAGTTCCGAAAATCCCTAAATCAAGTCCTCTAGCTTGGAGTCCAGGCGGGTATTTCTTGCCACCTAAGTATTCGTAGTTTTAAAGATGTTCGAACTCTGATTGATGTTGTATATTACTTTGGATTAGCTATGTTCACTGGGAGTATGAAGAGGGAAAGGGGAATGTTCTGTTTGATTGAATTCATATTTAATTATGCATGAATAGGATGCATGTTAAGTTCAGAAGTTACGTGCTGTGACCCTGTTAAGCATGCCCTGTGTTTGAATTAATCTCAGTTCAGATTATGCATGTTAGGCTGCCTAAAGATGCTTAGAAATAAATTGTGCATTGATTAGAATATATTTGCTTAATTAGTTAATTCATGCTTAAAAAGTAGTTTTGAATTGCCATATTAGTATTCGAATCGATGTTTGTTTAATTAAGTTAATTCATGCCTAAAAAGTAGTTTCGAGTTAACATGTTAGCATTCGAATCAATGTTTTTTAATTAAGTTAGTTTATACTCGAATAATAGCTTTGAAATGAAATGTGAATAGAATCGATTCAACTATATTTAGTTAATATCTACCTAAAAGATAGCTTCGAAATGAATTATGCATGTTTAGAATCGATTCAAGTATATTTAGTTAATGCATACCTGAAAAGTAGCTTCGAAATGAATTATGCATATTCAGAATCGATTCAAGTATATTTAGTTAATACATGCCTGAAAAATAGCTTTGAAATAAAATATGCCTGTTTGGATTAGATACATGTGCACTTAGTTAATTTATGTTCGTTTAATAACTTCAAAGGAAATGTGAACATTTAGAATTGAACGTTTAGAATCGATACATGTACACTTAGTTAATGCATCCTCGTTTAATAACTTCGAAGTGAAATATGAATGTTTAGGATCAATATATGTACGCTTAGTTAATCAATGTTCGTTTAGTAACTTCGAAGTGAAATATGAATGTTTAGGATCGATATATATACGGTTAGTTAATCCATGTTCGCTTAGTAACTTCGAAGTGAAATATGAATGTTTAGAATCAATACATGTACACTTAGTTAAATTCATGCTCGATTAATAGCTTCAAAAAGAAATGAGTGTGCTTACAATCGATGCTTGTGTGATTAGTTAGTTTATACCTGAACCGTGACTCTGAAATAATAAATGAACACCTCGAATGCGATAAGATTCCTGTTTGATGAGTTTAGTTGGTTGGTTAAGTGTTATTTCAAGTTAAGGCATTGTAGACATATGCATAAATGTAGTTATATATATATATATATGCATGCTTGCGGTAACGCACCGCTGGATGGTGCTGCTTGCCCAGGTAAGTGCATAAACCTTATCACACATCTCTTTATAAGTTTTCATGATAATATGTTCTGATTATCGAATTGAAAATCGAGATGGTAGTCGAATGGCTTGAGATGGAACTAATGAGAGTTTGAGGTTCTTTGTGGTCGGTTGCTCTGTGAGGAGGGAGCCTAGGTTATGAATTAACTGCAATCATGTGGATTGCGAGGCCATGTGTGGCTTATATTGAAATTGATTGATTATGAAGTGTTTGAATGTGTTACGTGCAAACCTTCCCTTTATGTCATCAAGTTTCTTGCTGCGAGTGATGGTGAGTTTGAAAAAGAAAGTTTTTCATGTTTGTAACTAGTAGTAGCCATGACTATTAGCAAATGATGGCCTATTTTAAATATACAAATACAGTTTTGGGAGTCAACTCGCTTGAACGAGAGAATCCCTAAAGAATTTAAATAAAAAGAGAGTATGTCGTATGAAAAAGGATTTCACTGTGAGAGACAGCAAACTTATTAGTCGTTATGACCAGATGCTTTAAATGGCTAAGATAAGTGCTTAGGGACAATAAATGGGAGTGAACCTGCTTGAACAGGGGAATCCCTAGCCTAGGCAGTAATCCCTAGAGACCCTGGCGAGGGGTAAGGTCCAAAAGTTAGTTGCCATCTCGGGAGCAAGAGATCAGTGTGAGTTAATCTCACTAGGATTGAGTGTAGATCTCTCCCAACCAGCACTTTATGATGATCTTATGCCCAGAGTAATTTCCTAATAAGTAAAAAAAACAGTCGGCGTTTCGCCTTTTTAAGTATTTCAGAAAGAAAGTTCTTAAGGGTCATTATGAGGCCAATATGAAAGAGATTCTTTTAAGAATATAAGCCTAAAAAGGCTAAGAAAAGAGTTCTTCTGAGCCCAGAGAGGCTAAGTAAAGTGTTTTCAGAAAAAGGAAAGAAAGATTTTCTTACACATCATGTGAATAAGAATCTAAGTATGGCATAAATGAAATTCCAAGTACAGCATGGTCATACCCTTGTAATGCATCGAGCATATGAGTTTGAATGTGCATGTTTAACTAATGAAGGTTCGTGGCATAATCTCTGCTTCATAAGTTTAGCATCTCATATGAGTGAATTAGATAGATCAAGCATAAATCACGAATTATATCACATACTCTATGAAAGAAAGTTCTGTACTTAGCCTCGTTGCTTGCGTAAGTATTTGACTGCTTCTTAGTAAAGGAATTTAGTCTTTCAGGGGTCTAAAAATGAGTTTAAACGGCTAAAATGAAATTATGGATAGTGATCCTTCCTTAAGAATTTATGAAAGCCTAATATGATAGTAAAGTACGAATACGTGATATGTGACTATTATAAATATTATTGCCTACAACGGTTTTGGTTTTAAGGAGCCGGGGAATACTCACTGTGCGTATGGTTGCTCATCCCATTACTCTTTCTCCTTTTTACCCAGGTCTGCATTACGATAAGTAGGAGCCAGGTCACTTATGCCAAGATGGATTCTAATCTTGCTTGCAAGGTGTCGTGTGTGCCTATTTGAAAGGATATTACATGTTTAATGAAGTCATGTAAAGTATTCCTAGAATTATAAGCATTTGTAAACAAGTATTCTAGTTCATGTAGTGTATTCGGTTTAGCAGTCGCTCTGTATGGCCATGTCTGCCAACCATCTTATTAGCCAGTTGTTTTCTTAGTTGAAATCAGTTATAGGTTGGGATGCAAACCACAATACTCTGGTTGTGTGAACCGTTGAGCTGTATCTTTCACTTTTCATGCATTAATGAACTATTTTGTTTGATGTACTCCGAGCGAGTTGCTAATTGAGTTATGAACTCTTGCGTTCCGTTGAGCATCTTTTAAAATGTTTTACACTTTCATTGATCTGCAGGGGCCTATTGTAAAGCTTTTAGCCTGGAAACGGTCCGTTTTTAAGGGAAACTCTGTCCGTTTTGCTCCTGGCTCCTGGTACTGGCTCAAGGGGCTGGGGTGCTACATATATATATATATATATATATATATATATATATATATATATATATATATATATATATAGACATATTGATACATACATACATATATATATATGTGTACATACACACACAAACACACATACACACACACACACACACACACACACACATATATATATATATATATGTGTGTGTGTATATATATATATATGTGTGTGTGTGTGTGTGTGTGTGTATATGTGTGTCAGTGTCTGTGTCTGTGTCTGTGTCTATGTGTATATATGAACACACACACACACTAAAAATCCGTTTTAATATCCGAGTATCGAGACAGCAGGTCTAACCATTCATGTACCACTGCATCCAGGCGGTGGTCTCCAGGATGTGGTCCTTACAGTGGCGACTACACTTGGGACCTCTTTTTTTCTAAGAAAGAAATAGAGGGCTATATTTGATATTCAATACGAGAAATTACCTCTGGTTGCACTTGCATTAACGATGCTATCGTATTGGGTTAATAGGACCTCTACATGAAACCCTGCTATTACCTCATCGAGACAATAACTGGCTAACTCTGTGGGTCTATTAGACTTTTAACTAAGTAAGCAGTTGCTCTTCCCACTTGTGACACACTTTCCTTGTCCACATGATATGGAGAAGCAACCATACTATTCTAGTGTTGCAATGCACCCCACGAATGACGTGCAAAATATTTGGGTCATGAGAGGGCCACACTAACCCTTGCCTAAACCCTTTGTGCCATAGAACTCAGTCTTATGGTGGAACTCATTTGTGTGCATGGATGTGCTTTTTGTATGACCCCAAAATATCACCCTCCCTAAAGACTATGCATCAATGCTTTTGGCCTTGGGAGGGCCTAGGTTAGGAAACTTCACGTCTAATAACGTCGAGTTATCCGCTAAAAATCGCTTTTAAGCCAATTGAGCTTTAATAGCTCTTGACTCAAAATCTAAATAAAGTTCTAGCCAAATTTAGGTCATAATTATGGTCTTGGGTTAAAAAAAAAAAAAAGAGACAAACCTGGTAGGGTTCTATTAAAAAAAAAAAAATCAAATAGCCCTGCACGTAGGAGACTAGGTAAAAACTGGATCCATAGGAGCCGACCATAATATAGGGAGTCCATATGTCCAGGGGAAGCAGAGGAACCATCATAGGGCCTACTAACGATCCCAGCTAGGATCTAGGTAAGGAGCCACTCTAGTTACTTCATATTCGTCCATATCTGGTTTGCATTCATGACATTAAGTAAGTTTCCTAGGCAGTAATGGATTAGGTTTCAGTTCATGAGTCGGCATATTTTATTAGAAGGTCTTAAACTTCTTCTGAAAAGCATTAAGATGAAAGTCCCGAGCACTCTTTATTAATAAACCAAGATATGGCAGACCAAGAGAGTATATGAGCGAAGCCCATGAACCAAGAGACTTCTATCTCAAGAAGAGCCCGAGAAATCTCCACCAGTCAAGTCAAAGTTAAAGTCAAAATCAAAATTAAGGTCTAATCCCTTACCAATTCCAATGGATGGAAATAATAAGATCACTGAACTTATAAAGATGATGGGAAGAATACAAACTAGAATAGAGGACAGTGGAAAGAAGATGGAGATGATGGTCACCGCACTTTAAAACCTTACTAGGAATCCTAAATGGGGAATAGTGATCAGCCTCATGATAAAGAGTGGAAAGGTGATAGAAAGGGAGAGCCGGACAATAAGGAAGCAGAAGTAGAAAAGAGTACTCCTTAAGCCGATCCCCTAGTCAATCATATAGAATAGTTGCTTAAGGAATTCTGCATGTTTAACAATTACTTCAACAGCTATGAGGGATTCACCTCAATCCCAAAAGCGAGGTTACCACTAAAATTCACTATGCTAGACATCAAGTTCCATGGAAATGAAAACCCTCACCATCATGTGAGGAACTTTGTTAGTGCTATGACTCTAGAGGGGTTGCCAAAGGCATCTTCCACATCATATTTCCTTAGACATTTCATAAGAATCTAATTCGTATAATGTTATTGACCCATGAAGGGTCTTGAACTGCGATGGCCTTTGTAGGGAGTTCTTACATCAATATTTATAAAATGCTAATGCCCCAATTACGCAGAGCCTTAGAACTGATTAAGCAATAAAAAAGAAAGTGTTTTCTAACGACCTTACTAGATGGAGAGCAAATGTTGCTTACATAATGGATTAACCTTTGAAAGTGAATCAAGTGAGATTATTCTGCACATAAGAAGTACTTACGGTTCACACCATTTGAAATTTCACTTCACTAAAAAATGTGGATATGCTTGTAGAAGAAGAATTGGTTAAAGAAGCACCTGCAAAGACTAGTAGCAATAGGAAAGGTAACTGCTAGAGCAAGGATAAGAAGGCTAGAAGCTCTAAAGAAGTGCATGCAATAAATTGCTACATTGAGTATATCCCAATGGGGACCACCTATACTTAGGCTCTAAAACAATCATTCGCTAAGATAAAGATTGATCTACCTAAGGTCAAGCCAGAAACTGAAGCCATTAGGCAATGCAAATCTTTTGACCCAACTAAATACTGCAAATACCATCAAGCTCAAGCGCATGAAATCAAGAGCTGTTGGACTTTTAAGAATACGCTAGAATAGATGTTCAGGTTAGGGAAGCTCTCTTTGTCTAAAGCGGCTAAGAAGCCAACAATGATAAAAACCCACTTGAAACCATGAAAGCATCTTTACTATTAGTAAAATCAAGAAAAGGAATGAGACCCATCCATATAAATACAAAGCATTAATAGGTCGAAGCCAATGGTTTGCATACCCACACAACATTCAAAAGTTCATGGCTTATGGAGAGGGATGGAGAGGATGTATCTGAAACCCAGGAGGTTATTGGTCTACTGAAGCAAGTGATGATGATTTCTAGGGAGAAAATGAAAAAGATGACTTTTAGAGAGAGGAAGACTGAGCTAAAGACCAACACCTCATAGAAGCTAGACAATACCAAGTCAAAGAAGGCCCATAACAAGCCCAAGAAAAAGTCCCCCAGTCTAGAAGAGGATCATGTGCTAAGACAATTATAGAAACTTAAAGTATAAGTAACTATTTGGCAACTCATAGTAGCTTCTTAAAAGCACATATAATTCTTAATTGCTAAACTAAGCAAGATTAACTTGTCTCCTGAAGCCAACGCCTGAGAAAATGATAGCTTCAATCTCTACAGGTAAAGGCCTCATAACCTTTCGTAATGAGGATCTACCACCAGGGGGTCCAGCGCACAACCACGCCTTATATCTTACTTTGATATGCCTTCAAAAAACTATCACTCATCCTGGTCAACAATGCGTCAGTTGTGAATGTTTAGAAAACTGCTAAGAGGATGGAATTAAGTCAACTCTTAGCACCTTCAACCCACCGAGGAGCATATGGTAACTTAAAGAGATTAGTATAGGGCATTCCAGCTATGATTCTTCTCCCTATTAATGTAGGCCCTATTGAAAGGAATGTAGAATTATAAGTTGTGGACATCCAACTAACTTTAACATGCCGCTAGGTAGACCATGGCTTCGTGAACACTAGGTTAGTTCATTTACTCTGCACCAGACAGTAAAGATGCTCATAAAGGGATAGGTGGTCACTACTGAAGGGGATAACTTATATGCTAACATCACTTACAAGGAGCCAATGTTAGAAATAGAGCACAATCATAATGATAAGGAACTCTATAACTTTGAAACAATATCAGTCTTAGAGAAGGACCAATCTCCTTTTGACTTCAATTCCTATTCATACTTAAATGTGAATGTCATTCTTAAAAAATGGGGATACTTCTTGATGATAGCCACGGGTCAAAGAACATTACCTTTTCACTAGCCCAAAAGGAGGATTACAAATATGGATTGAGGTATCAGCCCACTCCTAAAGAAGTAGGTAAAGTCAGACAAGAAGCTCGAAAAGCTGCTATTAGAAAAGCATGCATACTGCACTATACGACGTTACCGACGAACTCTTAATA
Organism: Carnegiea gigantea; assembly: GCA_029747015.1. Taxonomy (NCBI): domain Eukaryota; kingdom Viridiplantae; phylum Streptophyta; class Magnoliopsida; order Caryophyllales; family Cactaceae; genus Carnegiea; species Carnegiea gigantea. The sequence continues at coordinate 164,448 of JAKOGI010001492.1, forward strand.
GCTAGTTCTATCATGAAGAAGATAATTTTCCTTTTTATGGCTTGCCTGAACCTTATTACATAAAAAAGAAAGGAAACAGGGTATATGGGTTGGAGATATTTAGTGCCTGCCAGTTGCTAGAGATGGAAACACTTACTCTCATAGGAAGGGACTAATCCATCCAAGATTGGATCTACCTAGCTGAAAGTAATATCGTTAGGATTCTATCTGGAGAAGATTATAGGAAACAGGAAGGCTTTGTGTCATTTTGTCCCTTGCCATGTCCAACATTAGTTTTCACCCTGCAAACTTCATCACCACTGTCAGCGCAAAAGACTTCAAGCAAGTGACTTGGATTGTTAAAGAGGAAGGAAAGGTGTTCACTATAGCCATAAGGGGTAGTTTAAGAAAGTTCGGGGTAGAGTTCAAGAATAAGTCTTTAGCTTTTGTTTCCTCAAATTTAGCATTACCCATTACTGATTTCAATAAGATGAACTCTTTCACTTATAACTTGTCTCATTCCTCTTCCTTTGAATGCTGCATCTCTTATAATGAAAACAAAAATATAACCCCAAATGATTTAATCAATCCAGTTAAAGATCATGAAAATTGCCTCTCTACAATTGAAGACATAATATTGATTAACTTAGGACTCCTAAAGAGCCTTGAGAGGTTAATATAGGAAAATCACGCATTCTTGAAGAATAGGACAACTTTACTTCATTCTAATCCAAATTCATTGATGTCTTTGCATGATCCGACAAAGATAATCTTGGCATAGATCGACATATAGTTGAGCATAAGATTCCTCTCTATTCAGATGCCAAATAAGCAAGACGAAAAATTTGCAGGATGAAACTAGAATTGGGCTAGAAAATAAATGAAAAAGTACAAAAATAATTGGATATAGGTCATTAGGCTACGCACTACTCTCAGTGGGTAGCAAATGTTATGTCAGTTTTGGAGAAAGATAGAAGGGTGAGAATGTGTGTAGATTTAAGGGATCTTAATAAGGCAAGTCCAAAATATAATTTTCCATTGCCAATATAGGTATCTTGGTTGATAATATAGCTAGACATGATCTTCTCTCTTTAATGAATAGGTATGCTGGTTATAACAAAGTTAAAATGGTAAAGGATAGCAAAGAAAAGACTAACCCCATTCCCTCTTGGGGAACCTATTGCTACATTGTGCTACAAAAGGGAGAAGAGATATATGTAGATCATATAATCATAAAGTCCAACAAAAGGGACAGACATGTTTCGGCCCTCCAGAAGTTTTTTGCTTGACCCAAAAAATACAATGTGTGCCTGAATCGGCTGAAGTGTGCATTTGAGGTCACCTCTAAGAGGTTGTTAGGATAAGTGGTCAACCTGAAGGAAATTGCAGTCGGCCTCCAAATATCAATCCTAGACAGGAAATGCCTCACCTAAGATCGAGAAAGAAATACGGGGATTCATGGATCACTTGCAATATATCAACCGCTTCATATCAAAACGGATCATGATATATGAGCCTACCTTGAAGAAATTAAAGAAAGGTGTAAAACTAGAATGGGATGAGGAGTGTCAAGAGGCATTCGATAAGATCAAGAAGCACTTATCCAACCCACCAGTGTTGGTACCTTAATAGCCTCCCATTCCCCTCATTCTTTATCTCATGATAATGACAAAAACAATGGTGGCCATGCTAGTCTAGAAGATAGAAGGAGAGGAAAAGGCCACTAAATCTGAGTAAAAAGTTTCTTGAGTACAAAACCCTATATATACCCTTGGAGAAAACCTCTCTGGCCTTAGTTTATGCATTTACATGGTAATCCATATGGTCCAGATAGCGGTGCTGATGGACTTAATAAGGTATGTGTTACAGCAACCAATGATAAGTGGCAAGGTTACCAGTGGACACTAATACTATCAAAATTCGACCTACACTATATCTCATAGAAATCCACTAAGGGATGAGCCGTGTCTAACTACTTAGTAGACCTGCAGGCCAGGGATCAAAAGGAAGAAACCTTTGATTTCCCTGATAATAAGTAGAAGAAGACATCTGAATAATGTATTTCATGGGGCTTCAAACCAAAAAGGTTTGGAGCAGGCATCCTTTTAGTATCTCCTAAAGAGGCAAATATGCCTATCTGAGTCAAGTTGGATTTTAAGGTTACTAACAACATGGTAGAATAAAAAGCATGTATTATCAGGCTATAAGCTATCATATAGATAGGAGTAAAGAGCATATGAGTGTATGGGGACTACAATTCCGTAATTAATCAAATCTCACATTAGTGAAGCCTTGACACCATACTAAGCTCTTGTAGTGGATCTTACAAAGAACTTCACCTATATTACTTATATTTACTTTCCTAGTGAAGATAACCAGTTTACTGATACCTTAGCAAAGCTAGCTTCAATTATTAATACATGTTTTTCTAAAAACCTTTTCTTAATCTTTTCATCTTGGAAACCTTATCTTATTTAAGCTGATTACAAAGACATACATGGTTTTCTAAAAAAGAATTTATCAAATATGCAAGCGCAAGAGCAACTGCTGCACTGATGATTATGGTTTAACTTGTTTTCTTTCTCTATTAAACATATAACAAGGACTCAAGAATTCTCTAGCATATAGTTTAGCTTGTAAGCTTGCTAATGATGATCATCATAGTAGAACTCCTATTAGAAAAGGAGAAAATCCAAAATAAATTGTCGTTACTGCTAGAACGGGTCTCTCCTTCTAGTAGAATTCTTATGAATATTTTAGAACTTCATACAAAAAGTAAATCATGCTTTGGGTTGTTATCTTCTGCCTATCTAATAGTATAGACATTTGATCTTTTAGAATTACAAATGAATTACTTATGGTGCCCTTATGATGTTGAAGAAAACAATAAGTGCATATGTTCAGGAAAAAATTGTTCTACAACTGGTGTGCAACCTACATCGACTATTGCAATCAATATTTCGAAGATACTTGGGAATCATAGAGTACCATGGTCTTCTCACCTGATACATCTGGAATCTGTGGTGTTAGACTTTTAGTAAATTCAATCCCCCTTGATGATCCAATCAAGTCTAGGAATAGAGATGGTAGCTTACCTCATAGAAATCTCTAATTCAAAATATCCATTCTTTTCAACTTTAACTAAGTTTTAGAAGTGTATGTTTAAAAATCCACTAGATTTATGTATCTCCTAATGGCCCAACAAGGGCTCTTGAAAGTGAAAATCTACATATTGAGATAGATTGTGCATTAATTAAATATAAGAATAGAAAGGCCACCCTAGCTCATTATCCTGTTCAATTAATTGATCTTAGTGACCCTAATAATCAATGACTATAATGGTTTCCAAAATGATGAAAAATAATTAGTGATCATACTTTAGCAAGACCTATTGGTTTTATAACATTTATCATCAAACGTATGTAGTGATTGAATGAGGAAAGATATTAATGCATTGTTGAGACATTACTCTCATTTATCATTGTGATTTCAGCCAGTAAATGAAGGTAAAAGGGGCTACTTTAGAACATTTTTATGATTATCTATTTGATGTGAGAGCTGGAATAATCTTTTTAGAAAAAAGGAAAGATATATCTACATAATTAGTTTAAAATGGGATCCAGAGCACCTTGAAGTTGATGATACTTTTGATGATTATTTGGATAATGAGAGACTTGAAGACATCATTTGAGATGAAATTCTATAGAATCCTAATATGGATGACTAGTCTTGTTACCATTTAGCACTTTGAAAAAGCCATTGCCCTATTATGAATTATTTTGTCAGAGCGCCAAGTTAGTAAAATAATGCAGTTTACAGTAGTCATATGAAAGTATCCTATAAAGTCTGTGTACTATAGCCATTAGGACATCCTATGTATTTCAATGCTTTTATAAAAAGAGAAGCTGAATATTGTCAGGGTATAGTCATTAAAGCATAGTTGAGTAAAAGAGAAGTCGGGTTTCTTTATTTTTCTATGAGCAAGTATCTCTAAAGATCTTAGTGGCTTAATTCCCTCTTCAATCTTTCCATTGTAATATTTTCACTTTAAAGCTTTCAATTAAAAACATTTCTTAATAGAGAACATTATTCAATCGAATCTTATATCTCAAATATTATAATTTTTTGATCAGAGTTCAATTCTAGTATTCTTAAAAATTAAAAAAAATTGAATAGTGACTATGATCCAAGGCAAAAAATGAAACAAATCTACGTTGTGCCTAATCAAAGGAAGGTGCAGTTGAGATTAATAATCTTTGTACACTGGAAGGTAAAGGAACACTAAGATCCAACACTAACTAAGTTCAGGCAACAATCAAGACTCTCTAATTAGGTTTTATTATTTTGCTAAGAATGGGGTCTACTATTATAGAAAATACAATATTCCTAATATAATTAGTAGATTGGGATAACCCATAGCAGCAAAGTCACTATAAGAAGTTAAACTATTCAAAACAAGTATATTTCCTGAAAAATCCCAAAAGTAGTAAAATTACTAAAAAAACTCCATTATGGGTCAAATTGTAATTCCAAAATTTTTAGGCTAAAATAATTAAAAAGAGGACCTACGAATCTACCCTATAATTATTTTCAAAAGGTTAGGGTCATAAAAATAATTTCCCTAAAACTCAAGGTACTTGAGAGTTGCTAATTACATTCATTTTGGTATAGGTTTGATATTCATCTTGGTGAACTCGCACAATTATTCTAGTGAACGTATATGAGACCATTCCTTAGGTGTGGCTTCATTGGCAACTAGTCTCAACACATACCTTATCTTAACTATAGTATTTTTTACAAGATAGGCAAGGTGTAAACTAGGAGTGGAAGGTCTTATATCTACCATACTATTTCTCCTTATTCATGCCTAAGAGATGAGCACATCTCACGCTAACAAGGGAATGCCTATATCTACCTTAATATTTCTCCCTATTAATAACTCCATTTCATTTCCTATAAACTTAGTAGAGAAATGGTGTAAGAGAGGCCAAGCAGCTTGCCTCTTTCACCCGTATCTTCATTTGAAAGCTGGTCTATCCTAGGCTCCCTTTCTCATTTTTGTATTCATTACATTCACTTCTTACATTCATCTCATTCTTTGTTACCTACTCAAAATTCTAGAATTTGATCTCTGTATTTGCTTTTAATTTGATCCCTTGTCCACCTCCCAAAAAAAAGGATTTTAGATTTTGGGTACTCTCAAACAAGATTCATAGAGAAGTTAAGTAACATAAATGTCGTTTCATTTGAATTCATTGCAAAAAGCAAGGCAATAGTGGTGCAATTGGTCAACACAAGGTCATCCCTTATGATTCATTGATTCAATTGACGTAATGCTTATGTGATCTTAATTAATTTTAGTTAGTAAAAAGGTTAATATCTAATTGGTATTTGCTAATTCTACGATATATGTGATCTATAGACTGTATAAAATAAAGTCAAATAATCTGATGATAAGGAAAAAGGACCTATTGTGCATGGAAAAACTCAGATCAGGGGACCAAATGATAATTCATTTCAATCAAATACACAAAGGAATAACAATGAGTAACTGATTTAAAAGATGTACACATTGTTTGCTTGGTACCTTTGGATAAAAACTTCAATAATCTAGAAGCATGACTATAAAGGGCATAAATGCAGGTAGAACATATGACTGCCTACTTAAGTGTATACAAGGGTCAGAGTCATACCTTACTATAGGAAACCTCCAAAATTATGAATTACAGGAGGACTCTTCACCGGTAGGTAACATTTATGCTTGATATACATGAATATCAACATGTGCATAAGTAGATAATCTATGAGACTGTCATGTAGTTTGCAAATAAACAAAACCCAAAGTGGATAAGTAATTATAAGTTCACCCTTTGATATAGGTTATAAGATGCATAGCATACCTTTCTTCATGCTAGATCCCATATTGAATAACTAAGACGCTCAGTAATGGAGTTTGACATTTCAAACTATGACACCTACATGAAAATAATATCAACGTAAATTGTATACCATCAGGCTTGTAAACTGAAATTAACCTATAAAGCCCCATTTTCTTTAGTTATCACCTTTTCATTCCTTTCCTCGTCATTCACTATGAAAACTAAACCGAATGACAACCATCGCACCTAAGGGCTAAGTGCCTAGCTAAAGCATCTTGTAGGCAGATCAAATGTACGAAACTTAACCCTAAATCTAGTTGGCAAAAATGTTATATTTGTTGGATCATAGATTCAAAATGACTACCTAGTACGCCATGCAAAAGGAGTGCTAAAGGACAGCTTGGCGAAATACTTGTCTTAGTTTAGTATAATAAATGCTAAAAAATTGATTATTTGTGGCTTTACTGCTTTTGGAATGTGAGACTAACTAGTTTACTCTCTTAATTAAAAGAAAAGAACTATGAGAGTTGTGGGCCATCATCTTTGATATTCTCCCCTTTCCTCATTATGGAGCATTACTAAGTAAGACACAAGTGTCCTTTCACATGTTTCACTATTGCGTGCATTGTTGTAAATAGGAAAGTTTGTGGATATACTTCTGACATGAGCAGATGGAGACTTAGTGGGAGATCTTTGTCTTATTCCTATTATCTGTCTTGTAAATTTCATGTTCTTGTCGAATGATTGAAGGCTTTCTCTAGAGAACAATCTCATCCTTGCATATATTCTTGCAGTAATAATGCAAACATCCTGAATTTTCACTTTTGTCATTTTCTATATATAAATGTAATTACTAGTAAACCATCCAGCTTTGAAAATATTGTTGTAGTTATGATGATGCTCATGGGAATACTTAATATTTAAAAGATCTCCTTGACTTTTGTTTTTGTCCTTGACAATGTTAAGTTGTGGGGATTAGATGAGTAAATCTTAAAAACGGGTTAAGCAGAGGAGGGGGAAGGTAGTATGGAAAGATCACATATGCTCCATGATAAAATGACTTTTTAATGCACCTCTTATGCATCTTAGCACAGCAGGGGTGTTAAAGAACAATCTATTATTAATTTTAACTAAATAGTTAAGTTTGATGGATCAAAATGGGAAAAATAAATAGATAAATATGAGCTTGTTTGATAGAGATTTTTTGTGAGTTATTTCTGTAATTGTAGTTTTTCGACCTTGTTTTTTCAACTTATTTATATATTTGGTAAAATTGGATATCTATTTTGTTGGGCTTAGGCATTTATTTCGATGAATTTGTTTGTTTGTTTTGGTAAACCAGTATATTTGTTTAAGTGAACTTTAAGATTCCTTATAGGAAATTTTGATATTTATCTTAGTTAACTAGTTTTACATTTTTCATTTGAATTTTTCAGCTAGTCATTGTTCTCATTTTGCTCTCACAGTTACTGGTGCACCAAGGTGCATCCTTCCCTATTGATCATTCTAGTGTAAAGACTTAGAGATCCCAGACATTCTTCATTAGGCCTCAAGAAGTTCTGAAGCCTCCCTCCCATTGTCTTCTCTAAAAGAATTAGTTTAGACTATGTGACATTAGTGTTGACGTTAAGGCAACTACATTCGTAGGATGGTGAGCAATCAAGAAGACTCAAGTCCACAGATCGATGGTAGCAGAGATGACGATGATTCTGCAGCTGTGTGGCCATATGAGATTTGTAAGGTCAGGAAAGAAAACATTAGATTTAAACCAAAAAAAAAAAAAAAGAACTGTCACCCTTGAAGATAAGATGAGAGATATTAGACATAGATGGTTTGGTCATAAGGAGAGGAGAAGTGTAGCGCCTAGGGGTGTTTAAAACCAATTAACCAAAATTTCGATTAATCGAAAATCGGCTAACCGGTTCTTCGGTTCAAGAAATGTCGAACCGTAACCGAACCGAAAATTTCGGTTAACCATTTTTCGGTTAATTGAAAATTTCGGTTCGTCTAACACCCAAACCGTAACTAAACCGAAAAAGTCCATTAACCGATTTTTCAGTACGGTTCATATTAACCGTTTACAAATAAATAAAAAAGAATACTTTCTTATCGAAATCTTTCATTTTTTATGTTTAAATTTTTTTTATAAAAATGAAATTTTGGTTACCATTCATAAATAATGAAAACATGCACTTGCGTACCTAAATTTTTTATTTTTTATGTATGAATGTTTTGAAAAAAAATCAATTTTGATTTTCGGTTTGATTAACCAAATCGATTTTTTGAAAAATTTATACTGTTAACCATTTTTTGGTTCGGTTTGCGGTTTCGAATTTTTTTTTTTGGACACCTCTAGATGCGCCCGTGAGAAGATGTGAAACGACTGACCTTCCAAAATAAAGAAGAGGTAGAGGAGGACTAAAGAGGAGATAGAACGAAGTGATTAGACATGATTTCAATGCTTTATGACTAATGGAGGACATTGCTTAAGATATAAGTTGGGGAGGTCTAGGATTAAGTAGTGGACTGCAGGTAGCTTGCTTCTTATCCTTCACTTGGCTTCTAAATGTAATGGGAATGTTTTGTTTTTATTGTCTACTATTATATCTTGAGCTTGCTGCACTTTTGTATGCTTGTAGTGCTCTAATCTTAGCACAGTTATTACTATCACATCTTTGGTTGTCTAAGATACCATACTTACCCTTCGTGCATTGTTATTATAATTCTTTAGTATCCATTTTACATATCTTTAATGTTATTTGTTTTGAGTATTTCATATATGCATTACCTTTTGCTTGTAAAATGATTTAAACTTCTAAATTTTTTTTTTAAAACGAAAGAAAACTTTTGATATAGGCCTCTTGGATTTGGTCTCTCTATGAGCAACGATGTCTGTAGAGGTAAGATTGCCTGTATCTAGATCCCCTCAAACCCCATAAAAGAGAAACTCGCACTAGGAATTGTTATTGTTGTTAAGCAGAGAAATCTTTGTTGTGTTTGTAATTTGAGAAGAATTTGCTACATGAATGAAATACGATGGGCGTGAAGTGGGAGATTTGGAATTCGAATCTTGCCTATGCTTGGGTGGGTTACAAACTAGTGCTTGTGTTTCTTTCCAATGATTCTACATGCGACTGTTTAGAAAGTTGTTAATGAATTTGTACATAAACAAATATTCGGCTAGACTTCTAGCTATATTGGTGAACTTGTACATACTAGTCATTGAGCCCTGCATAATGTGCACGACCCCTTAACAGCCTCAAAACTTAGGCTTAAGCCATCATCGTAAGCTTTTTTTCAAATTTGTTTAGGTTGGTTTCTAATGTTCCCCTGCTTTGAACATTGTGAAATGTTTTTGTGGCTACACATCCTTAACAAAGACATCCAATGGAACTCACTGCTCCACACCTTGCAAGATGAGGCAAAACATAAATGTAGTCAAATATTCTATAATTCAATCAAATAACATGGTTTATTAAGTATAATAGCAATTTTGGGCATATTTCTTAGGATGCTACACCAAAAACAAGTTATATCATGGCACAGATATGACTCATTAATCTCACATCTTATAGTACACTAGCACCATTCCCAAATCATAGGACATTAAGGGTTCCAAGTAATACTATAAGCAATTCAACTTAACAAGGTGTAAATTCTTCACAGTCAGACCCTTGGTGATCAGAGTGTTTAAAGAGACAAAATATTTACCTCTGTCCCCAACCCCCAAAGAGATTTGATCACTACTATAAAAAAAAGTGGTTTTTAGCAACATGAATAGTTCTGTTGCAATAAGCACATTTGCTGTTGGTAAAACCTTATACCAATAGATATTGGTCTATTGCTAGACTATTGGTTAAAAGTGGTGATGGTATTAGTTTTACCAACAGATATTGTAATCTGCCGCAATTTCTCCGTAATACCAATCATCGTGTTATCAACAGAGACATAATATGTTTGTGATGGCAAGTGTTACCAACAGATGCTTTTGCTGGTACTAAATCAACTGGCGGCATAAATTATTCACCAATATACTGTATCTGTTGGTAATTCTTTCTTTTTCCCGCCTTTTTAATCTTGTCCAACAAGAAGATCTGTTGGTACTACTATATAGCGTCAAAAAAGAATTTCCATCAAGCTACATTCTGTTGGTAATTCTATTCCTTCCCACACCTCATGATCTAAAACATCTATTGCCAATAGTTCATCCATTCAAGTGGGAACTACTTTTTCCAACAAATACATCTACACAAAATCAAACCTGTAGGCACAATAGTTATCAACAATAGAAGAATCAACCCGAACAAAAGTACAATGTTATTTAAAAGTTTTCAAAAGTGCTATGCATTCACTAAAAAGTTCACAACAAATAAGTACATAACTCCAACAATTACTTCCATTGAAATTAAAGTCCAAATTATAAGTGCAAATTCATAAATATTACTTGGTCTACCTAAAAGACAAAACAAGATAAAAATTAACCATATAGGAGAACTCAAACTATAACTTATCATTTTGTTCTTAATCATCAACTTCTTCAGCATTTTCTTCTTCAAATACATGACCTTTTTCATTGTCATCATCAACATCCTCATCTTCCTCAAATGAAGAAAGAACATCCTCCGATATTACCTATTAAACAAGCACAAAAGCATAAATCTTAAGAAGAGATAATGGAGAATATTTATAATCATCTAATGGCATTCTTCCTTAATAACATGATGTCAAATTCATCATAGAAAAGAGAACTAGAATGAGTTCATCATGGCATCCAGCTCGAAGACAAAGAAGGGCTGACAAAAATACAATGGCAATGCTCCAAATCCACAAAAATAAAGTTAGTTCTAGCATGTTAAGACGATCGATATTCATACCAAAACTACATTTGCACACAATAGCACGTTGTCACAAATGCGTTCCTAGAAAACTATATGAAGTGCAAGACTCAGGTCGTGACCTATGGTTGCAGAACTTTGCTCTGATGCCATCTGTGAGACCCCCCAACCCTTAGGGTTAGAAGTATCAACGATTTCTTAAATTTCTACTTAAATTCTGGGGTAAAACGGATAGAATTTTGCCTGAAAACTGACCATTTTCCAAGTATAAAGCCTTACATTAATTCCCTGCATTGAGTAGAAGTATAAAAGAACATAGAAATAAGCTCAACGGCTACACGCCGAAGTCCACAATTTTACAGGCCACTTGTCTGAAGTATACCAAACATTAAACAATCAGCAAATAGGCACTATGTCTAGCTCATCAACAAATAATAAAATATCTAAGCATACCACATATAAGCTTTATATATGGTCACTATGTCTAGCTCATCAACAAATAATAAAATATCTTATATAGGAATATCGGGTGCTTCAAAAGCACTTTTACCAAATTGATGACATATCAAGTTTATTCTCCAAACATTCAATCTTCTCTTGACTTTCTTCTTCTAAAGTGCACATTAATGATTTTAATATCTACATTTTAACAAAATCCAAGAAAATAGTAAGTATTTACTTCAAACAACCTGGAGTAGCAGTTGCAAGTTAGATAGCTAGATAGTTCCCTTATTGACTTTAACATGGACATTTTCCTTTGTAGGCCACATTAACAATTTTTCAAATGCACAGTTGACATAATTTCGAAACTGGTGTTTGAATTTGTTCATTATGCTGAAAAGTACTGAGCAAATGAGGCCAAGTGTCAAAGCATCCTGACATTCTACCATTTCAATCCACTACGCACACAATTATTTGCACTAGCTTGTAGGACTTCCTAAAGAACGAAAGAGAAAGGGAGAGCCCCCCTCGGAGGGAGACTCAGAAGCAAGTAGCAAAGACAAACTCAAACTCAATGAACTGCTTGCAATGTATGGAAATACTATTTTGTATAGTTGTAAAGAAACACAGTTTGAGAGGTCACACAATGACAAACAAGAAGTGGAGATATATTGCTTGTCAAGTTTTCGACAGCTACTTGTCTCATATATAGGACCCTAAAAAGCCAAATTCAGTTGTTGTTTCAACTACAAAACCAGAATACGTAGCAGTAGAAGCTTGCTGAGCATAATTGGTATGGATGTTACAATAACTTAGAGGCCTAGGCATCAGTTACAAAGCTTTGCCGCCCATGATTGGTGTGGATGTCTCATATATAGAACCCCAAGAAGCCAAATTCATTTCATAACACAAGGATCTCTAGAACATATATGATTACCTTCACACTTCATAAAAAATTAAACGTCTTCAACATAAACTAGTGGGAATTTATAACATATAAATTATGGCTCTAAACTCTTGCTCCCATAAGTTTTATAACTTTCAGACTGCTATCCACTTTAGTCCACCTACTTTAGTCCACCTGACCATATATCGGGACTATGGGAAACCATCCTAGTCCACTAAATAGCTAGCCACAACGTAACATATAATAAAACAAAGAAAACAAATCAGTAGCACTGAGTTTTACAAAGGAATCATTTGTTTCTTTTAGCCTTGTTAGTTCTTATATGATTCTATAATTCAGGAAGTTCATGTTGTCCTTAATTTACGCTTTCTGGAAACTAAGATTAAAGTGTTCCATGCTCAAGAGGAAGAATAAACAACAAGGACAAAGGATTCTTGGATGACATAATTTCCTCTTAACAAGGGGCCACATAACTAATTCTCCAGGCCCAGATTTAAAGGATTTAATCAAATGAAGAATGGGCTGCCAGGGTTATTTACTTAAGGAGTACCAACTTGTACTACACAATTAAAAAAAGAAAAGATAAATAGGGAAAAAGGGTCCTAAAAATGAGTTTCTGAAAATTTTTGCATTTTGATTAATTACAATTTGAGATGCTAAATGATTTAATCAAATTAATTGACTTGAATTAAACCAATTGAATTACCAACTTACCAAACAAAAATATTAGCAACCACTAAGCTTATTTACAGAAAGTACAACAGGTCACGTCACTTAAAAGTCAGAATCATGATTCTCATCACAATCATGATTCTACGTTCCAAGGCTTTCCTATTTCCTCTAATCCCCTCTGTGAGTCAAAGAGCTCAACTTAAAAAAGCATCCACTTATCTACAAACCCAATTTGGTAAGAAGTAAACAAATAAAACAAAAATAGCAGACCAACCCCAACCAAAACAAGCATCTAAGATACTGAGCACCGTTTAGCAATGTTAACTAGAATCGATCAACTCCCACTGTGACACCACCGCTGAAGCTTCACCTTTGCTAAATTTGGCTAAAACTAATTCACAAGGACTCTTATTATTAGTTCTACAGTATAGGCTTGGAGTGCCATATAACTTTTCAAATCTGACAACATCCCCTTCAACAAAGAGGAACTTCAATCGAAAAAAGAGTAAACAGATCGTAAAGAAATAGATCAATTGTGTTACCCATACAAAGACATTCACCAGCTCATCTTGTCCTAGTTCTCGAAGTACAACTGAATTAGTAAAAAAATGATAGAAAAGTGAGTAATTGGTCCTAAGTGAGTAGTGAGTTGCAATTATCAATACTCAAAAGCATTTGAACAAGAATATAAGTCCCTTTGGCACCTCAACAATATAGCTTGCAGACATGAATCTAGCCGATTAGAAAGGGAGAATTCAGACTCACTAGTTTTAGAGCAGACCACCACGATGGATCAAAGTGAGTTTGGCTTTACGAAAATGCTTAAATGTTCAATAGAATTACACACAAAAACCTTAACTCCAGCCTTCAGCCTCTGAAATTTAATGCCCAGCAATTACAAATCCGAACGTAACAGAAAAGTAATCGAACTCAAACTCAAACTCAATGAACTGCTTGCAATATATGAAAATACTATTTTGTATATTTGTAAAGAAACACAGTTTGAGAGGTCACATAATGACAAATAAAGACAAACTCAAACTCAGGTAGTTTAGTATGATAAACATCAAGCAAGCTAAAACATTGAGGCAAACCACCACTAAGCTTGACAAAGATTAGATTAAGGTATAAATGTATGATTAGATCACTACTCGTTTAAAAATAAGTGGACCAGACACCATGTTCAACCTAGACTTATCAATTGGGTTTTAATTATTCCTGAATGAATCCCACCTTAATGTAGTAAAGAAGATTTTCAGATATTTGTTAGGAACATGAACTTTGTAACTTTGGCATCCGAAAGAGATAATTTAAAACCGGCGGGGTGCTCTGGTGCTGATTATACGAGATATAAAGTAGATATATGAAACACATCAGAAGGATGTTAAGTTTTGGATAGATACTTATCTCATATATAGAACCCCAAGAAGCCAAATTCAGTTGCTGTTTCAACTATGAAACCAGAATACATAATAGTACGAGCTTGCTATGCATAATTGGTATGGATGTTACAAAAACTTAGAGGCCTTAGCATCAGTTACAAAGCTTTGCGACCTATGATCAATCAGACCACAATCACAAAACCCACGAATTTTGGAAGGATAATTGGGATGCGAAGGCTATGACATCATTACTGTGGTGATTCAAATGAGAGAAAAAAAGGGTTATAGATACTAAATTTAGGAGGTGATTGAAGATAAAAGTTCAGTAACTAAAATAGGAGATTGTATGAGTTGTTACTGTAACATAAGGATTCAAGTTTAGAGGATGATTTGTTCATGGCATTTGGTGGTTGTGAATTCTGAGTAATATCTTCCCATTAAGAAATAACTTACTGATACATTCAATAAACCATTAAGTGAAGAACACTTGAACTTAATTAGAGGAGAATTGGGAATGACATACCTAGCAGCATAAATTATGGGAGCTATCCTATTTACCTACCTGAATTTGGGTACATTGAGAGAGATGACAGATAGGTCATTTCAAAGATGGCAGTGGGAGCTTAATTTGGATACATTCAACAAGATTATCAATTTCTCACACAAGACCCATTCTTTCATGCCAACAGTGCCAGAGATAGGATGCAAATAGGCCATTGACAGCATATTAGAAGCTTTGGGTAAATTGAGAGAGATGATAAATGAACAAGTAACAAAATTCGACTGAGCAACAACTCATTATCTATGTGGAATATAGCGTGAAGAAGACAGAGCATCACACCTGCCATAATTGATGATCAAGCAACAGCAACAACTCGACGACAATGGTGTTTGACGCGATTTTACTGGTTTTGGGTGAACTGTGAGATGGGTGAATTGAGAGATAGATGAATTGAGATGCGAATTAAGAAATGGGCGACTTCAGAGATGGGATTTTACCCCCAAATTTTTGGTTTAATTCAAATCTTCATCGGTGAGAGAGGAGATCTCAGAGATAGGGCGATTTCAGAGATGGCGGTGCGTGGGAGCAGCGATTTCGACTCTTCAGTTTCACTATAGTAGGGCTTCTTTTCTTTTTTTTCTTTGAAGGATTGTAAGTGTACAACATAGTTTTCAATTGTTATTCAATCAGTTTTCCCGCGATAGTATATTTGCGTAATACCAACATAAGTTTTTTTTAAAAACTGATATGTTGGTCATGTTACCACAATACCAACAGATAAATTGAATGTTGGTAATATGATGATAATACCAACAAATCCAGTTGTATTTGTTGGAAATATTAGGACCCTTCCTTCCTTCCCTGTCTTAGAACTTTCATACCCATAAATAGTTGAATCTATTGCAAAATAACTATTTTTACCAACAGATATTATTTTTTGTCAGTAGAATTCTGTTGGCAAAAGGCACTTTTTTTGTAGTGCACCATTCTCCACTTTCATAGTGTATCCCTTCATATTATCACCTGAACCACTATAAACCTTAATTCTAAGAACCAGCTGTCTCTTTTTTTTTCCCCGCCCCCCAATTTCCAGTAGCATGATCCTTGAAAATTTGAAAAGATTAGCATGCAAGCAAGGAAACCTTATGGTGTTAAATAGCATGGAACCACAAGCACATCACAATTTCTAAAGATTATATGAAATCTATCACTCAATCAAACCACATCAATCAACTATAGTATAAGATTGAACAACACCATAGGTAGTTCTAGCACCTATAACCTCTATCATTTAAAAGACATATGATATTTACCCAAGTTAGAATATTTGATTTCTTGGGCCATTTACTGTTTCCATGAAAAGAGATCTATTGCCTCTATTCCACCTAATATCAAACTTTATGACATACAATTGCGTAATGCAAAAGATCTTATTTACATGCAAATGACCTTTGGATTCAAAAGCTAAAAACAACCGAATAGGGAGGGATATATGACATACGCAATAAACACTATAATACAAAATGCACAGTATAGTACACTGCAACTAAAAGTAACTTTTAAAGATAAGCAAGATTTGTTGTAAGAGCTACAAGTGAGCCACGAAGCTATCTGAATCTTACAGCAAAGCAAAAACTGATAAATAAATCACAAGTCTCAATATTACAGCATCGCATTTTAAGCCATATTGGACTAACCATTGTCACCTGAAAACTTATCAATATACAAAACAATTTTAATAATAGGACTGATATGATGTGATGAAATCAAAAACAAAATAGAGCCACTATTAATACCTGCATTAAACATTTAAATCACTAATTTATGATGTAAATTGGAAAATTTAAATTTAGCACATTTCCCACATGATTAAATATGTCGAGTGTCACTTGCATATATTTGAGTTATTAAAGATATGTATGTGGGAGGTAGGACAAGTGATAAGATGCCAGAAGGGGTCACCAGTGACTTTACCATTGTCATTGGCCTACATTAAAGTCCAGCTTTAAGCCTATTTCTTTTTACTTTGGTTATAAATAAACTCACCAAAGAGATCCAAGAAGAGTTACCAAAGTGTATCTTATTTACGGATGACATTGTCCTTATTGATAGGACCGGAGATGGAGTTAACAATAAGTTGGAGAGACGGAAGCATACACTTGAGTCTAGAGATTTTAGATTAAGTAGATTGAAAATCGAATACCTACATTGTGGCATCAGCGGAAGAGAAGAGAAGGGAGAGAAGTGACCATGGATAGGATGCCACCACCAAAGGTTGAGAAGTTTAAATACCTAGGTTCAATCATTCAACAAAGAGGGGATATTGATGAGGACATCAACAATCGCATAATAGTAGATTGGCAAAAATAGAAAAATGATGTGTGCTATAATACGCCGAACCAGGCCTATGATTAATTGCTTTAGTTAATTTCATTTTAATGAAGCTGAGCACCATATTTTGATTCAATGTTTTAAAATATTTCTGCAGTTGTAGGTTAGGGTGATGAAGTAGCCTCAGAATAAACTAAGCCATGTTATGTATTACATCATTTGGAGCTCATAAATAGGTGAATAAATAAAAAAATAAGCAAATATATAAAAATGAGTAATCATGGAATATATATACATACATACATACATATATACATACATGCATACATACATACATGTTTGTGTATATATATACACACACGCGCGCACACACATGCACACACACACACACACACACACACATATACATATACATATACATACATACATACATACATACATACATACATACATATATATATATATATATATATATATATATATATATAGAATGAATTAATATACCGAATTAAGCGCAAACATATTTACCTTAATCCTGCAGCGAAAAATGATCAAACCTTGACTTGAATCATTGGTCGTGAAAGGAACTCATAACACAGAGAACCTTCACAATCTCACAACCTAAAAGCCCTAGGTTTTGTGCAGAAACTTTCTTTAGAGAACTCTCGATGTTTCTCGCTAATGTTATTTCTCATAGACTGACCCTCCCCTTTTATATAAGGATGGTCAAGGATCTAGGGTTTCTTAGGAGCTTAAGCCGTCGACTTATTGGGCTTGCATTCCTTATAGGTGCATCATGCCCTAAGTCCAATATCTCCCACTCATACATGAGGAAGTGCTTATTTCAAACCTTAAGGAAAAACCTATTTTTCTTTTATTTCTGCACAATCTTCATACTGAGCAAATAGGTCGTGCAGCCGGCATGCTTGTGAGAAATCTATGATATACATCTGTTATGGATATATAGACTCTCGTCGAGAATCGCACATGAGTAGTTGGAAGTATGCAAGTACCCTGGATCATTTCAATCTCATTGGGATGTTCCATTGTGATCTTATCAAACCATCATATTTCATATTCACAATTATAACCATATGTCATAACTCGTGCACCGGTGAATATAAATTAATAAGATTTCATCAATGATCTTCCTCTTCTCGTGAGACTCTCAACTAAATCCAACTCGTTTTTCTAGATATGTCCCGCCAGATCAAATCACTCATGATTCTTTGGCAACACACTAAGATAACAAACATTGGATCAAGTCTCAAGCTATTGATTGGCGTCCTGAGGATACAAATATGAGGCCATAACCTTATGGGGTCTCACACAAATATAAGTAGAGATCTAACTTATATTAACTCGATTGGTCGTCTCTTGCACACATGGTATGAAACATGTACCACAGCATTCTCTTCTTTCCCGTGGAGTATATGTCTTTTGGTTCTTTAACCAAAATGCTGTACAGATGATATTTGGGCACCATATTATCTAAACTGAGTTTCCAAATCAACTTATTGACTTAAACTCACATCTAGCCTCTTTGAGGTAGATTTGGTAAAATCATTTTTACCAATATATTGTAATGACCTTCTATCATTATCAAGACGACATTCATGATTTTAAGTTGATAATTTCTCATAATTATCCTTCTGATAATTATAGTTAGAATCTTATCTCATCTCCCATCAATACTCAAATTAATGGAGATGGTTACCCGTGTGAGAGGGCTAGCCTCAAGTGTACCCGGCATACTTTTCACGTTCAACAATGCACACAAGCATCGATGAATAAAAATGCATATTCAAGCATTCTAATAATAAGTGCATACAAAACAACTTATTTGAATTTCATAATAATAGATAATAACTTTCTGAATGTTGGGAAAAATAATTGGTGAACAATATGCCGGTGCATAGTTGTCATCTACAAAGACTGCTAATCTCTTATGTGCTTAACAACCACACCCCCTTACCAGGGTCAGATCAATGGCTCTAAAACTATTTCCTTCATAGGGAAATACTTTACGTTCACTATCTTTATGTGTCACCATGTCATTAATAAAATTGAACCTTATGTCCAATCTATTTGGTCTTACTACAATATTTAAGGTTCCTGGCACATGTGATCACAACTGGTCCCAATAAATCATTACTTGACGGTACTATTTAGTCCATCAACCAAATAATCTAAGTACCTTTTCAATCAAATAGATTCTTGTGCTTTAAGATTAGATCCATAAACTCTTCCGAAAACAAGGCAACATATGACTGTTTCTTACCACTTTAGCACCGCTGCTAAATTGGAAGACATATTTGAGGTTCATTTCTCATATGAACCTACCACAGTCAAGACCATTGTGCCCTTTTGATACAAATTATTGCCTATAAGCCATAAATGCATGATCGGAGGTTCCCTTCAGGTTCCTCAGGACTTAGCTTTCTGCCGCTCTACTAGTCTCAGGTCCAGTTGATATCTATATAAATATACCACATCTAATGGGCACCATATCATGCATTAGACCTCCAACCACACATAATAAAGTAAGTCCAGTTTATTAGTCCTTTTTTAGTAGAGTATGACACATTTTATTGTAAGGTCACACCTTTATTGATGTGAGTACTCATAGGGTCATAGGTGTGCATATTAGATTATTTAAATATCTTTAGATGTCATTCTCTTTCGAAAAAGGAATAACCTCTTTCAATATTCTCTTAGAAAATTTATTTCAAGAGCATATGCTCCTTTACCCATATTAATCATCTTAAAGTTAGATGATGACAAGACCTTTTGCCTTATTTAGTAACTCTACACCATTTCTAACTATTAGCAAGTCATCCACATATAATGACGTAATTATAAATTTCTTTTAGACCTTTGGGTATCAATCATAGTGCAGCCACCAAACATAACCACAAGTATACCAATCCATTGAAGAGTCATTATGGTCACAATTGACCTCACATGCCCACAAATCTTATGTTTTTGATTCTTTTCAGTGGAACTTCACTTAGAGCTCAGTGACATTAGTATTTACACACCCATATAATGAGACTTTAGGTCCAAACTAGCGACAATAGCTAGAGAAAGATAAAATTAAGATAACATCTGTAATGAGAGGGAAAAACTCTTTGTAGTTGATCATATCCTATTGTGTGTACCCTTTTGCAACAAGTTGAGCCTAATGTCAATTGTGTCATTAGCCTTACAACTTAAGAACCGTTTTGTTCTCAAATAAATTTTGTGTCCTAAAAGGCCAATCAATTGTTCACCTTTATTTACTCCATTTTATTTTCATTGTGTTAGTCCACTTATCCTTAGAAGGGTCAAAAAGAGCATCTTTGCTCATTTTCATTCTGTAGGAATGTCATGAAAGTTTCATGTACCTCATTGCCCAAATGGTATGAAGGAGTACTTTCTGACAACCATGTCTTAGCAGAGATTTATATAATCTCATATTGCTCCATTTGGGATTGATTTTACTCCCACTTAAACTAAGACCCATCATCTTGCTCCTACTTGGAATCAGAATAGGATCACTTTCATTTGCTCTTGATGGTGAGAGTGGATCTTGACGATAAACTTATTCATCATGAATTAAAATCCTCTTACTCGAATAAAGTGATCCGATTTAGTTTGGACGAATAGAGATAAGCCTTCACCTATCTCACCCTTCTTTGGAAATCCATTCTTTACAATGTGATATATATTGTTTGAGTTTTAGTTGCACTCCCACTATCTTACAGCCTAATGAATGAAAAACTTTCAAGGTTAGAGTATCCCATAAAGATGCTCTTCCTCTTCCCCTTTGGCATTTCCATAAGAGGGGTTGTGTTCATAGGTCGTGTACCCCTGAGGTCCAAAGATTATCATATTAGGCCCTAATCTATAGCTTATATAGAGTGGTAGCAATTTGCTTTACGAGTTCAAGGTCAAGATCATAGATTACATCAAAAGTAGATCTCCTTAACATGAGATTCACAAGCCTTGTGCAATTATTGATCGTACCATATCAAGGAGCATTCTAGGTTTTTTCCCCACAACAACATTTTATTGTAGACGCTTCAGGATAGTTACCTAATAAACCGTTCCCTTTTCATCACAATATCCACTAAGTCTTTGAGGCCTTAACCTCTTAGGTTTATTTGGTTTTCAATCAAGCTCACATGTTTTTTTGAAGCAACTTATCACTTTAGACTCATTTAAGCTCAAATATACAAGTTCAAATCAAGTGAAATGTGATAAAATATAGAAGCTCTACGCCTTATTATCACATTCACTGGGCCATGAATATTCAAATGAATTAACTACATTGGAAATTAGGCTCTTAGTAACCTTTCTAAAATTAAATAGTTTTCTTGTTGTTTTTCCTACTAGACGATGTTCACAAGTGGGCTACTTCACTTATATCTGCTAACAAATCTTATTTTGCTAGCTTTTGCATATATGTTCTTTTGACCCTTATGGCCTAGTCTAGCATGACAAATAAGCATTCATATAATAATGTAAATATGAAAAAACAAACACTTGGATTAATTAAACGAATATCCAATTCATTACAACAAAACCATTTCTAATAAAACAAAACCAAAACTAAAGGTGTTCTTAAAAGAAAACTAACTAGGCTTCAATGGCATGAACATGGCCAAATAAAACCAACATAGCAGCATTATTCCAATGAATCTTAAGCACAAGTAGGTTTCCACATAGAATAGGGTATCAGCTGCTATACAGGACTAACCTGTATGTTTCAATTCCTCCAACAACCGCATTTTGTTGTCTCCATATGTGTCCTTATTGAACCACGTAAGAACCTATTGGAAGCCCAAAAAAGCTTCTTGGTTCCTCGCTCTTTGGTTTGGATTGTTGAATCTACAATCCACATAGGATTAACTTCAGGAAGAAGAATACAACTAGCAACACAATAGTCACTAGGAGATATTACTAAGTACCTTCTTGGGCTCAGTGCAATCGTGAGCATGGTGACCCATTTAGCACTTGGCTTGCTTTAAATCCTTCTTCCTCGTACATTCTTTGTTGCCCTGTTGGTCATGCTCAAGTTGATCATGTGACTGAGCCTTACCAATTTAGTTCCCTTAGTCGTTTCTTTTAAATCCATTTCCTAAATTAGAGGTTGACATGTGTACTTCTACACCTATCACTTCTATGGCCTCTCGCCGCTCCTCCTCTAACTCAAGTCGTCGCCTAATGTCCTTGAAAGTAAGGATATATTTAGTTTGAGACAAGACCATCTTAATATAACCCCGGTCATTAGGTAAGGAGCTGACCAGGTAAGAACTTATTGCTTATTGGTTAATTCATAGCCCATTTCTGGCAATTCACTAACCACGTTTGACATATGCCTCAAGTGCTTCCTCATGGAGACACTTGGGCTCTTCTTATAATTGTCAAACCATATAACCAGAGACCTAAGCCTAGCAGTTGCGATAGCAGACATGAAGCTTGTAAAACACAAAAGTTTTACAATTAGCACAAAAACACACATATGTCTAATATTTTAGCATACACTTATCTATGCAACTTGGCAATAACCGACAAAGTTAATATACACAAACATAGACCCTAGAGTCGAAAGTTCACATATAGTTCCCAATCATCGTCGTAGGAAAGAATGTTTTAGTGTAATTGACTTTGTTGTTTTATTCCAAGTTACTCGAATACTCAATACAAGTTAAAATATTCTAAAAGAAATTCTTAAAGTTCTAATCAAAGAGGATATACCAACCTCAAGAATATTTCAATAAAGTTCAACATATGTCCATAAATATATGAAAATGAATTTTTATCATATTAGGCATAATTTGCAAATTCAACGAAATTCTCAAAAATATATTTTTAAAAACTTTTAGTGTCCCCTCATCCAACTTATTTAGAGAGCCTACATATATAATCTTTTACATACAACATATAAAACATATTCTTGTAATATGTAACATAATATTTCATGAATTTTAATCAAGCATATATATATATATATATGTGTGTGTGTGTGTGTGTGTGTGTGTGTGTGTGTGTGTGTGTGTGTATGTGTGTGTGTGTTGTGCGTGTGTACATACATACATGCATGCATACATATATATATATATATATATATATATATATATATATATATATATATATATATATATATATATATATATATATATATATATATATATATAAAATATATATATATATATATATATATATATATATATATATATATATATATATATATATATATATATATATATATATATATATATATATATATGTATACTTTTACATATAGCATGAAATTCAGTTGAAAACAAATGAGCTAAATATCATAGAGATTTCATAATATTTTCACTCAAAATAATCTCAATGTACTCCTATTTCTCATGAAATTTAATAGAATAAAATATGTTCAAATAAACAATTCTCTAAGAATCACATAATATTTCATTCTCAAAACAATGATATCAAGCATCATAAACATATACTCACAAAAGGACAATATTTGAGAAATCTCATAGGATATTTTAATCAAATTATATAAATTCATATGCCCAAAAATAAAACATAAAGTAACCCTTATGGTTAATTTAGTCGACCCTTTTGGTCAACCCAAGTCAACAGTCAATAACTCTTTTGACTCTTCAAAAAAAATTCCCTTTTTTTCTTTTTTTTTGGTCTACTGATAGCTGATCGCGGACAGGGGGCTTCACGCCCACCACGACCATGGGTCACCCGACCCGTATTCAAATCGGTACGGTCGTAATACCCACGCAAGAACACCATAATTCAAGAATTTCTGGTTCATTTTTCATAAAATTGATTAATGTAATCTATCTTAAACTAGTTTCAGGATCCGTTTGGAGTTTTAATTGCCTAAAACAAGCAAGAACAACCCACAAAATGGAGCAAAATCTAGCTAAAAACCATGAGCAACAACTGTAGGCAATTTGCGCAACCCTGGCGAAAATTCAGCCAAATTCCAGCGACTTTGCAGCGAATTTTTTTGAGGGGTTTTGCTCATGACACCATGGGAAGCAAAAATGATGAATCAATTGCACATAATGATAACAAAAAATGATCCAAAAATCAATTAAAGTACACGAACCCTAACCTTAACATTACCGACGACATTTTGCCCAATTCCGGCGAAACTCTGGCATTTATTGCCAAATCATTTGAGGGCTTTTGCTAAGAATGATGTCATAGACATTTTTAACAAATCAATTGCTTGAATTAGTGGCCACAAAATGATCGAAATCCGAAGGCATATTGTCGACCCAAACCCTAAAATTCGCTGCTCACACTTTGCAAGAATTTGGGTAAATTTTCAATCAAATTGAATAATAGATTGAGGGGTTTTGGTCTAAATGTAATGGGCAACTTAATCCATGTATCAATTTGCAAGAAAATTGAACGAAATCGACAATTCAAGAATTGATTTTAGGGTTTTATGCGCGAAGAACCCTAGGAATTCAATTCAAAACTACTCCCAAAATACTCAGCCAAATCATGCGTATAATATATCAAATTAAAGTTCTTTTCATGCTCTACTAAAATCCAGAACTTCACGACAAATTATCAAGAAATTGGTCATGAAATAAGGGCATGAACTTTTGAGTTTATTTGTGATGAATAGATATATAACCTAATTTCTTCAGCACAATTTTCAAGAAATCATACAAGTAATCTGACTAGGAAACAAGTCATTTGGCTTTGATACCAATAAAGGAATTAATATGACGAATTAAGCATAAATATATTTATCTTAATCCCGCAATGGAAGACGACCGAAACTTGGCTTGAATCACTGGTTGTGAAAGGAACTCATAACACGGGGAACCTTCACAATCCTACAGCCTAAAAGCCCTAGATTTTGTGTAGAAACTCTCTTTAGAAAACTCTTGATGTTTTTCTCTAATGTTATTTCCTATAGACTGACTCTCCCCTTCCATATAAGAAGGATAATCAAGGATTTAGGTTTCCTAAGGAGCTTAAGCCATTGACGTATTGGGCTTGCACTTCTTATGGGTGCATCATGCCCCAAGTCCAACTTGTGTGTGTGTGTGTGTGTGTGTCTGTGTGTGTGTGTGTGTGTGTGTGTGTGTTCCAGATATATATATATATATATGCACGCACAAACACACAAAAACACATACACACACATATATATATGTATATGTGTATGTGTATATATATATATATATATATATATATATATATATATATATATATATATATATATATATATATATATATATATATATATATATATACACACACACACACACACACACATATATATATATATATATGTATATGTATATATGTATTGTATATATATATATATATATATATATATATATATATAATATATAATATATATATATATATATACATACATACATACATACATACATACAATACGTACGCATGTATATATACACACATATATGCACATATATAATATATACATACATATATATATATATATATATATATATATATATAGTGTGTGTGTGTGTGTGTTGTGTGTGTGTGTGTGTATATACATATGTCTATATACATACATATACATACATACATATATATACATATATATATATATATATATATATATATATATATATATATAATATATATATCACACACTCACAACACACACACACACATATATATACACACACACACATGTGTGTATATATATATATATATATATATATATATATATATATATATATATATATATATATATATATATTATATATATATATATATATATGTGTGTGTGTGTGTGTGTGGTGTATGTCTATGTATATGTATATGTATATGTATGTGTGTAGATATATGTGTGTGTGTGTGTGTGTGTGTGTGTGTGTGTGTGTGTGTGTGTGTGTATGTATGTATGTATGTATGCATGCATGTATATATATGTACACAAGTTGCTCAATTATATTATAGAAATAGGATTATTATGTTAATAAACCGAATAGAATTAAGTCCAAAGGGCATATTAATTAATATGAGCGGGATTTATACGTTTCTTCCAAATAAGCCATACAGGTACTAATAATAACCCAAATATTAACCCAAACTCCATGCCAAATATTTAATATTTCAAGAAGGGAAAAGAAAATAGCCAAAAAAAAATAGAACACCTACATTAAGGAAGTCTTTTAAAAAGAAAAAGCTAATAAAACTAATCAGTTCTCCCTCTTTCTTTATGATCTTTCCCCAACGGTCGAGTGGCCTCCCGCCCTTCGAATTTGATTTCTCCCCAACCATCACATACACACCCACATTACTTTTCCATGCCCTGCACTTTCATGCAAACTTCCCCCACCAGCTCTGCCTCCTAACACCACCCTCTGCCGTCGGCGTCCCAACAGCTACCTACGAACCTTTCCTGACCCCTCTCTTGTTAATTAAGTGATGGTAAGGTGAACCCCAAGCTTCTTTGCATCTACTTTAGTGGATGGAATATGGAGATGTTTATGGGTGTTCACAACGGGTTGGTGTGAGTTGTGAAGTTTAGCTCCCATGGATTGAGTGAGTGAATTTGAAGGGGTTTTGGTCATATTTTGAATAAAATTAAGGATCGATTCTGGATGTGGATGTTTATAGAGGAAGTAAGCGTGGTGCATGAGTGGTGAATAAAGTAATTATATAGTTTAATTTGTGTTGAAAATTGAGGAGTTTGATGTAATTCATTTTTTAGTGAAGGGATAGCTATGTTAATGTTGAATCATTGTTATGGAGTGGAGTGTTAAATCATTGTTGTGGAAGGGTTGAGGTTGCAGATAAGGAAAGATGCAGTACAAGTTGGGAGGATTTTGAAATAAGTTTGTTAAGTTAATATATCTTGAAATTCACTTGAAAAATCAGAAGGAATTCAATGAATTTGGATGGTAAAAGTAATATAGTTAAGTTAATTACGGAGGTTGAGCCTTGCATAGCTTGAAATAAGCAATGAGATTAATGAGTTAGAGGTGACGTTAATGACTAATTAAGTGTGTTGTCACTCAAAGGGGGGTGAATACAAATTGAATCATGCTCAAGTGGGTACGGAGCAGTGTAACTCATGTGGTTCAAATCGAATACATAGAATTAAAGTCTACTTGAAGTCTTCAATGAGAATACATTTCGATTGTACCCGAAAGTGTGGATGTGACATCGAGAATAACCCAAAATTGCAAATTGAACTTTGCCCACTCTAAGAGCTCTATGGACAAACTACATCACTAAAACCTATAATAATAATAATAATAATGATGATGATGATGATGATGATAAGAACAACAACACCACCACTAACCTAGGCAACATTGACATTAATAACCATATTATTATTAATAGTGAAGATGATAATATTAATGCATGTAATGACTATGACAACATTACCGTCTTTAATGATAGTAGGAACGGCAACCCAAAATAAAAAGAGGGTTGCTTAATAAAAAAGAGAAGATAAAAAACAATGTGTGTGATCAAGGAAGTAGTGATGGGTAATAATTAAGAAAGGTATTAAAAAAAGCTGGTAATTATTTGCTAAGATTATAATTAATTGAAAAAATATTGAAACTCTACTAACCTTGGAGATATATATTTGGAGCACAAACAAGACCATTTCTTTCGTCACCGGCCCAAATATTTGGGGAAAAAAAAGTGGAGAGATTTTAAAAATTTCAGGTACATTTATTGCATGTACCCTTCGAAAGTTCATATATTTTTCATAAATACCAAGTCTTATAATATATAATTATTTAATAAATCATTTTTAAGTATTATTGTACTACATAATCAAATGGACCCACCAGTTGTCAATTAACAGAGCTTACACCCTTTTTTTCACCCGTGCAGCCTCAGATCAGGCTATCTAATCGACTTGGCAAGTGTACACCAACTCAATGAATCCAATATACGTGTGACTGCATCAGCTTAGGTTCCATTTTGAGATAATAACTGGTAACAGTATTAGTATAACCCCCTCTCTCTCTCTCTCTCTCTCAATCTCTCTCTCTCTATCTCATTTCGAACTGAAATGCATGCGCTCACTAAAAAATGAATTTCTATCTCTACAGTATAGGAGTAAACGTATTGAGTTTCGGCTTATTGTTCGAACATTTTTGTGTTCTATGTTTTAGGTAAATAAGTTATGAAGTTCTTGTCCGGTAACATTAGGCAGGCGAGGATATAATCACTAATGTATAGGCACATTGGCAAGGAGACTCAGACAATCACTAATGTACGCACAAGCTCATAGTAACATTTCATTAAAAAAAAAGAAAAGAAAATTGTGGTTTATTGCAATGTAAATTTGTGGACTATTGAATTTTCAGTTGAGTTTGGGAATGCATAAATATCCACTGATTGGTGTTCATGTAGGATAAAGTGCATTATGATATTTATCTTTAAAAAACTAGTTAAGGCTTGTCCTCTGTAGGATAGCAGTAGCATCTCAATCATGACCCCTTCCGTTATAGTAACCTCTATTGATGACCAATTATTTAAGATTAATAAGGAGGTTAAGAGTTGGAGCGCTATAGTGTGGTATCAAAGCCCAGTTTAAGGACCACTATGAGCTATAGGTTGCTTATGAGTTGTATGGCATAGTTAAATGAGGTGTTGACTATGGGTTCACGTGTATGGGTGCATAATGAGGAAAGTTCAATCACTTATGGTATTCTATTTGATATCAAATGGGTTTATATGGCAAGATAAGGTAATTTAATAAGCGGACTTAACAAAGATTGGACAAAAAAAAAGAGGGAAAGATAAAAGAGGAGAGATAGAGTGGGGAGAGAATATATTTAGACGTTGGATTTATCAAAGAAAAAAAGTAGTAGTCAACATCCTTAAACATATTCATTTTGTGGAAAATGATTGTTCGTGCAGGTGAAACCACAGGAAAATGCTCGACAGTGTGGTATATATGAGTGTAGAATCTTTATTTATGTACATTAGAAATTGTAGAGGTTATAATTTATGTTCTAGCTAATGAGTGGACAAGGCTTATGGCTAAGATTTTGGGAATAAATAATCTATGGAAAAGAATAATATAGTGTAACAGTTTGATGCGTTAAACTCAGGGCATTTGGTTTTGAGGCACCACAACTCATACTACTAAGGAATTGGGAGTGGTCACCTGAGTATGTAATGGAGGGACTCTATAGGATTAGTAGTATTGATTTTATAAGGCTATGATGTCAAATCCAAGAGGGTATTGCTAAGATCCAACTCTATGTCCAATAACAGAGAATAATAGGGCCCTAAGGTACGGGAAATGTTTATATAAAGGTTTAAAAAAACCCAAGCGACTTCCTCTTGAACGTATCAAACCTATGTAACTCTAGTTGTATGAATACCTGGATTGATCCAAAATAGACAATAGTGACTTTGGCCAGTTGACAATAGACTTCCTTATAAGATACCATTACATATGTATAAGTCTTTGATTAGGATTTTTTATCTCTTTGACTGCAACCTAGAGCTAGGCACACCCGTATTATGTAATAACATAATTTAATCGGTAATTCATTTCTGAATCATCTAACTCCCTTTTGCTCTGTAAAAACTGTTAGATGGCCCTAGCACTATTTCATTGCATATCTTTCTTATCATTGAATTATCCCATGACATCAATCTTTATAAGGAAACCCCATCACTAAGGTGAAATACGCCCTCTTGTTTTAACTAATTATTTTTGCTCAGCTTACTTCTTGCAATTATCCCTTTTGGGGTAACGTGACCTCTCTTGCTCATAACCGACTTTGAATTTTGTTATTTCGTTTACTAAGATCCTTGAGTCCATTGTCTTTAGAAAGAGATGTTCCTCTATCAAATGACAGGATTTAAGTTAAGCATGCTGGTGATCAAAAAGCATCCCTATATGTGATGCTAAAATCTCATTCCTTACCCCTTTTTAGTGTTGCTAGTTATATGTCTTTGTGAGTGTGACTTGAACTTTTATGGCAGCACCTTGAATATAAGATCACTTCCATTCCATACATCAAAGGTCACATCCCTATTTGTGCTCTTGTCGATTTTCCACTCAACTTCATAAGCTTTACCATTTATCCTATTTTTCTTATCTTCAAAAACAAATTGGGAACCATCATGTTTTTTTCCCATAAGATCACATAAACCTACATGTGGATTTTTACATAATTGGTGAAGGGCACCTTTGTTAAATCCTGTTACAAATATTTACACCCGGTTTTTGCAAAAGGATAATTTTATGAATTTGTTCTGCGTTAATACCATGTACAAAGTGGTCTTACAAATAACGACCTTCAATCTCCATTAAACAATTTATCACCATTTAAGTCATCTATTTCACTGTTAGCTTGACTTTCAAATTTATATCGAATGTTCCTGCTCATGTTTGACTAATGCTAGAACTACTTGACCCTTATTGTCTCTATTTTTGGATTGTTTATGCTTGCAACTATTTTTATTCTACTTGCCTCATACCACTATTTCTTTGTTCATCACATGATATTCTGTCATCTGTTCTTTCGATCAAAGTCTTACATCTTAGTCATTGAGTTACTTATCCCGTAGTTGTCTTGATTTGTTCATGGCATCATTCCTTAGCTATTACATCTCTTTGATCCAGAACATTTGCTTAAAAGAACTTAATTAATGCGTAACCCTTGCCAATTAGAGCGTCATTTAGATTAATGCTCTTCCTTCTAACATTTCTCTTGTGAGTTTGATTTGCCTCATCTTTAAAAGGTTTCTTCTTCCTAATGTTATTTAATGTCTCATTTTCATGCCGACCCTTAGGAGTTTTATGGAACCCCAAGAGTGCTCATACCTTCTTTCTAGCTTGATTCATTATCTCATTCGACTTTAAACAGCTGCCCACATTTGGATACTTTTGATTTTTATCTTCTTATTCATTCCATTGAAGGTGTACTTACACCTATATCTTAAGCCTCATTTATTCATAATAGTAAGCCTGTATAATTTGTTCTAAATTAAGAATATAATTCAGCTCTCACTAGTGTGGGTGAATATGGATTTTAGTAATTCCATCATTCTTTCCTTTAAATTCCACTCCTAATAAATGAAGTTGATCCCTATGAATATCCATCGCACTTGCCATATTGATTCTGGCTAGAAGGTTACCTTGTTGATACTCCATTGCTACTACCTTATTTGTAATTCTACTTCTAAACCCAAGTATAATTGAACCACTTTTCTCTTCTGATGAACTTTTTCTTTCAAACCCCTCTTTGGTAGTAACTCCTTATCCTATGTGGGATCTCATACTTGTTTCATATCTTATAATGTTATTACTATATTTATGAATTGGACATTTACCAACACCTTGATGAAAAAATTAAAGAATGATCCACTTTTATATTTCGTATAGGGCTCAATTAATCCCAATATATTTCCATTCATGCAATGGTGTAAACAACGTAATTAAGTGATGAGAATTCTTACTAGAAACAGCATTGAATAAGTACATAATCTGGCTCCCATCTTTTGGATACTCTAATATTTTCTCATTTTATAAGTAGTATGATTTGATTTATAACCTAACTGTAATAGCCCCACCCTAAATCATTTTTATCTATTTAATTAAGCCATGTTATTCTTTTTTCTCATTTATTTATCTCATTTAATGATCCCGATTGGGAGAATTCATTTTGGACCCTACTTTACAATTCCAGTTTCATTTATCGAAAATAATTTTTCAGAGAAATTGATATTAGGCCTTGATGATTATGAATTAAAAGATTAAATTATTTTTCATGATATCACAATTAATTTCGAGCTACAAAAAAAAAAATCAAGCGCACTCGGTTTGAGCTAGTTTTCGAACCTGAGCCCATTTAAGGCCAATTTTGGCCCACCAAGACTTGACCCTATTTATTTATCTAATTACTATCATTAAGCATTGATTATCATTAACAAAAGCTGATTTTTGTGCTTAATTTTTAGCCAAGTATTTTTGCTTAAGTTCATTTTGCACCAAGCAATTATTCAAGGCACTTTCTCTCTCCTCTTCTCCCCTCCTTCTCTCTACCCCATGGCCAGCAGACCCCCAGCCCCTATTGTAGTGTTTTTCGGCCACTTTCCGGATAGCC
Organism: Carnegiea gigantea; assembly: GCA_029747015.1. Lineage (NCBI taxonomy): Eukaryota > Viridiplantae > Streptophyta > Magnoliopsida > Caryophyllales > Cactaceae > Carnegiea > Carnegiea gigantea. Next base: position 196,474 of record JAKOGI010001492.1, read on the forward strand.
TCTGGCAAGGAATTGCAACCTCCAACCACCTCCCTCCACCGGCTATCATCTTCCACCCTCAAAATCACTAAATATCATCTCCATCTCCACTTGTTTCAAGCTCAAAGTAAGTGACTTCAATCTTAGTCTTTGGATTTATGGTTTTTCTTCTTGTTTTGGTTGTTTTAATGGTGGATTATGTTGTTTTTATTGAATTAAGAATCATCTTGGTGATGGATCATGGTGGAGTTGAAGTTAGGGTTAGGGTTTTATCTTAATCATGCAAGCTTCATGTTCAAGTGTTGGATTTTGATTTTTTATGTGAAGAAAAGATTGCAAATATGTGGTTACTGAGCTGTCAACAGACTTAAAACAGGGGTCACTTCGGGAGTAAATTGGTATTGGTTGGCACATCCAAAATTCCTGATTTTTGGTGTAGTGATATCTAGAAGCATTAGCTTTTGATAGGCTTTGGAATTACTCAATTTAAAGTTGTGTGGACAAAGTTATGACCAATTTACTAAGGACTACATAGAATACATTGAAACTGGGAATAGTTTTTAATAGTGGAATTTACGAAACAACTGGTATTGATTGGCTCATTAAAAATTTGTGATTTTTGGTGTGTAGATAGATCAATGAGTTAGATTTCACATGCCTTTTGAATCACCTTAATCTGAGTTGTGTGGAAAAAGTTATGATCATTTTGCTACGACTGCATAGATTGAACTAAAATTGTGCACGTCTGTGTTCTACCCTAATTTTAGGGACCTTACTATGTGAATCATGCTTTGTGTCCCAAACAAAAGTTTTAGTGGACACTATGAGCTTTTCATATTGGGGTTTACATTGTATTTTGAGGTCGAGAGTGAAAGATATGGATTTTCTAATGCAGACCATCAAACAATAACATGAGTGAATACAGAAATCGTGGCATTTGAAAATATTTTCAGAAGTTGCTATATAATTATGGATACTGCAAGAAAATTACAAAGTATAGTGAGTTCAACAAGTTTGGTTATGTATAGAAGCTTACTTAGGTTTGAAAACCGAGTTAAGTGAGCATGAAAATGAAATTTGGGAAGTGAGCAGAGTAATAACTCAAAATCAGTGCCCTTTGGACCAAGTTAGGGTGTTATATGAGCTTTTATGAACCTCACAGCACCCCTTATAGCATTAAACCATTTGTCACCCATTTCAGAGGTATTAAACCTTCTATTACTCATTTCAGATGTATTACACTCTCCATTATCCATTTCAGAAATATCAGAAACCCATATTTCATTTCTATTAATTAAAATCTTTTTATTATTACCTCAATCATTTTCATTTGGTCTATTTTGCTTCAATTTGTTATATTTCAAGTTCAATAAGCCTAACTAATTTATTATCCAGTCCATTTTGGTTTAACTCATCTTATATTGAATTATTGGAATTGTAGAAGTCTTTTTAAATAAATCAATTTCCATTAAAGTTGTAAATTATGTCAGTGAATGTGGTTTACTAACTACATCTACCTATAATTATATTTCTTTAGTAGAATCGAGCCCTAGTCTATCGTTTCCAATGTGCATAAGTACTATCAAGTGAAACATTATTTTAAAGATTTTAGGTACGTCCATTACCTGTATCTTTAGAAATCAGAGTGTATTTATCAAAGTTATCATGTTTTAATAAGTACATCAATGAATCAATTTACATAGTGATTTATCAGTTAATTAGTAACCCCGTTAATTATCATCTATAGGGCATTCGCCCTTCAATTACCCGCGCGGCCTCAGGCCAGGTCCCTGATCGGCTTGGTAGGTGCACACCTATCCATAGATCATAATAGTATCAAGGGGTTCACTATCAGATAATAACTAGCAATGTAGCTTTACATCGCCTCATTCACTGTTTTAACTTAAAATGAATTGCAAATTGGGCTCAACCAGTATTTCAATGATCATTTAACAATTTAGGATTGCATGTACTAAGCTTCGGCTCACAGTTCGAAATGTTTTCATATTTTGTTTTAAGCAAATGTTCAGAGAATTGCCCTCAGGCTAACAAATCAGCTGAAGAGAATAAGTGAAGCAAGGAAATCCAGATGGATCAGAAGAAATACAGTATATGCATACGTTAAAGCTATATATTGAATTCTTCTATGGATGAAGATGTAGACTAAATAGTGATTTATTTTACTATGGTTTACAAACCCTTCATTGGTTAATACTTGATGTGAGTGTATATGTTTGATGTTATGCTTAGCTATATTATTTATAGCACTCATGTTTCAAGTGTTGTCCTTTTAGATGGCAGTAATGCCCCTATCATTGGGTTGTCTAGATTATAATTAAGGAATTATTAAGAAAAATACTAACAATGAAACATGTTTAATTGGGGGCATTACAGATTTGATATCAGAGCCAGGTTAAGATTTTCTTTATGGGATATAGAGTGTGGAGTTAAGGTACTGAGAAATTGGTTAGTGAGGAATGAAGATTATTATGATATCATTGGAGATTTGTGACAATAGTAATGTCTGCTTATCTCTCACATATTTCACTCGTATATTCTTCTTTGTCAGATGGATCCATACAGTATATATATAGTTTGATCTCAAGCATCAGACTCGAGAGTGATTTTTAACAAGTTAAAGATGTTTCAATGCATTTAGATATGTATGGTCATATAAGCCACCCGTCTGATTGGTATGCCATTCTTTTAGCTTAAATTGTTTATTTTTGGGATGTAAACCCTTGTACTTCAGGCGTGTAGCCCGTAGAGTTGTAGTCTCTGGCATGTAGCCGTTGAACTTGATCGGGTATCCTTTTGTACTTCTGTTCAATGAAAATGATGTGATGTAAGGCTTTAAGCTTGTGAATTGGCCAGTTTGCAGGCGAAACTCCATCCGTTTCGCATCAAAAATTTCAAAATCATTAACACTCATAGCCCTAGGGTTGGGGGTTGTTACCAATGTGTCCTATGAAAGGCCCTTGACTCATTTTAAGGTTAAAAGCATTGGGAAAACTAAGTATGGGCAGATTAAACAAGTTCAATCGACTTGACAGTTTTGATCAGTGCATAAAGACCGACCATGAAGTAACTTTTGTCCAAGATCACCATGATTTATGCAAGGGTTTCCTATCCTGATTTTAAGTTTAAGGAGATGTCTTTCATATGAACCAAGATTCAAGTGGATTAGAGGTCATTTGGTTATTCAAAACTATTAGACAAGTCAAAGTCTGTAAATTGAGCAAAATCCTAATGCACAAGGTCTGAGTTTAGTCCACTTGTAGCCTATGCATTCCATTAGATAGAGATGTTTTAGTTAGTTTATGTTAAAGTGCAAAAAGTAAGCTTTCCAAGGACCTATATTGCAGCACATTTGGAGACCAGTGGTTAATAAAATTTAGCGTAGAAGTCTGATGGTACAGACTGTTCAAGTCAGTGGATGCATACAATTTTGAGCTTACATTTCTTCATCATATGGGTACCATTTTGTGCGCTTCCTGAATCCAAGTGGCAATTACTTCAATATGCCTCATTGATTGTAGATATTTTCCTTTATAACCCAAGAATTTCATCCAAGTGAGCTATATGAGGGTTCTTGATGTTGTATCTCCTGAATTGTAGGATTTTGGAGAGGCTTGTTCCATGGTACATAAATTTGAAACCATCAACTACAGACTATTCCATATAAGAGATACTAATGACACATTAGAAAGACATTTTGCTTCAATCCATTGCAATTTAAGACTTGCTTAAATTGCCCAGACTCTTGCAAACAGTCCATTGACTCCACCTCCATTTGTGAAGTAGACATTACTCTAGAAAATATTTCACGACACCTTCTGGTAACATACCATCTACCATTGTCCTTGTTGGATTATCAATTGTTAGATACTCCTCACTTGACCACGGCTTCATCTTTTTGTCTTCATGGCATCTCCCCATCAAGTTGCATTATTATTTCTGGTCACCTTTTCCTATTTTTAAGAGCCCAATTGCTGCTAGTAGCTGGTTTATGATTGGAATGCACCAATGTCAATAGATGATAATTTTATAGCATGCCTGAACAGAAGGTAGATCTTAACTATACTTTGTATAGGGGTAAATTGTTGTCTAACTTGTGGAATCCATTACTAAGGAAAACGCAATGTATCTACCCTTTTTGACTGATTCAACCTCAGTTTCCTATTGAAGATCACTTTCATAAAGTTAAGTTGGACAACCAAAATCTTTTCATGCATTTGGACTGCGTCAGTGAGAAATTTTGATGGGTTACTACCCCGTGGAAAAATGTCTTCAGTTGATTCATACTCAAGGACTCTAGAGTGGAAAGTATGACCCAGTGGAACCTTAAGAATAGATTCGAGGAGCGGAGAAAGTTTTCACTGTAATAGAGATTCCAGATGATAAAAGGGTGAACATTGGAACATTTCATCTGACTGGTGAAACCGATATTTGGCGGAACATTGTTAAGAATAGGCTCTTAGGGCCTGATTTCACTTCGAGTAGATTTGTAGAAGAATTAACCACAGCACACCTAAGTACCGAGTGGGATCTTATAAGTGTATGTGGTGCGGTAGCCCAAAGCACCTCATCGCTGCCTGCTCCCGAAAACTAAAGGTTGTAGATGAGGGCTCTCACTTTCAAGGCCCGCAGCTGTAGGAAGGGCTTATGTATTGAGCAAGAAGGAAGCTGTCACCTCTGGTGCAGCACTAAAGCTCTCTTTTAATTTTGAAGCCATTTTGTGTATTGCTTGCTTCAGTTGCCGCTCCTTCATTTATATTCACACGATCTGCCATGCAAGTGAACCTTGAGAATAAGAAGGCAGAAACCAATTATGGAATCAAGTTATCCAACGACTCTAGAGTTGAGTGATCTACATCTCATAAATTTGTTTCAATTACTGTTGGTAAGATAGTTTCCCCTGGAGTTCTTATTCAATTTGGTCGATCAGACTTTAATATCATTTTAGAAATGAGCTGGTTGTGTACTTATGGGGTCAAGATGGATTGTGATGACCCTAAGGTTATTTTAAGAGATGAACAAGGGAGAAAAATATGTTTTATAGTCAAAGAGAGGGGGAAAAAGAAACTTGTCCTTTAAATTCTGTTATGAAAACAAGTGAGCTCTTATGTCAAGGATACATTGTGTATTAGTGTTATGCTATTAACATTCAACCAAAGGAAGAAAAAGGTATCAGAGATGTTTCCTGAAGAGTTACTAGGAGTGCTCCGTAAAGAGAAAGTGATTTTGAGATTGAATTAATCCCTGGTGCCTAACCTATCTCAAAAACCTCATATCCTATGGCCCCAATTGAGCTTAAAGAACTGAAGTTTCAGTTAGATGCGCTATTACAGAAGGGATTTATCAGACCATCTAAGTGTTTCTCCATGGGATGCCCAGTTCTAATTATACAGAAAAAGAATGGAACCTTAAGGTTATGTATTGAGTTCAAAGAACGGAACAAGATCACCATCAAAAACACATACCCATCACCCCAAGTAGGTGATTTGTTTGATCAACTATAAAGAACATGAGTCTTATCTAATATTGATTTGAGGTTAGGGTACCATCAACTTAGGATTATATCTGAAGACATTCCCAAAACCACACTAAGAATCATGTTTAGGTCACTATGAATTCATTGTGATGCCTTTTGGCCTAATTAATGGCCCTGCAGCCTTCATAGATCTTAGAAATAGAGTTTCATATCCTGTTTAGACAAGTTTGTGGTGGTATTCATAAAAGATATCTTGAAATACTCTAAGGATAGAGATAAGCATACTGTTTATTTGAGAAAGTGTTATAGACCTTGAAGGAATATTAATTACATAGCAAATACGAGAAGCATGAGTATTGTTGGAAGCAATGGTATTTTTGGAATAAATGGTTTCAAAGAAAGAGATTAAGATTAAATTACAAAAAGGTCAAAGCAGTTATAAAGTGCTCAAGACCCACCAATGCATTGAGATTAGAAACCGTTTGAGTTTAATAGGGAATTATGGAGTTCAGAAAAGAATTATCATATAGCGGTACCTTATCCCTCCCAACAGTTCAAGTCTTATGGGTGGTACCTTACCCATAATCTAGGTGCACTGAGAATTTGTAAACATTACTTGTAATGTGTACCTTGTGCAATCTGTACTGGCCATTAAAGTCTAAAGTATATCTTCTCTCACAAGAAGCTCAGTCTACATGAAACATCAATTGTGGCAAATCCACTATCAACTAAGAACTGAAAATATTGTGGCAGATGCCCTGAATAGGAAGGCACAACATACTGTGAGCATTGTAGTGATTACTCAACTGAATTTCTTAAGAGAGCTTGAGGACTTGCACATTCAATTAGTGTCACACTGGAAGGCAAATGTTCAACTGCTGGCACTTACCTTACAGCCCTCCCTAATGGAGGAACCTAGAGTGAATCAGGATAGTGATCCTGCACGCCAAAGAATAAAGCAAAATCTTAAGAAAGCAGATCTTAGAGGAGGCTCATAACACTCGCTATTCGGTATATCCGAGGGGGCACCAATATGTACACAGATCTGAGGCAATATTTTTGTGAAACAATATGAGAAGAGAAATTATAGAATATATAGATAAAGGTCTGATTTGCCAAAAGGCCAAGGTAGAACACCACCGCCTCGTAGGTGAATTAAGACCTTTCGAAATTCCCAATTGGAATTGGGATCCGATTTCAATAGACTTTGTCATGGGATTCCCTCAGATATAGTGTCTGATAGAGATCAGGGATTTCAAGCCTGTTTTGGTATGCACTCTAAGGAGCCTTTGGAACTAGATTGAACTTTAGCAGTTCTTATCATCCTGAAATGGATGGGCAAGCATCTAAAAATATCAATGGATCAACTCTTCTAAGTTGGCGCCTGTAGTGCTTCACAACCAACATTTGCATTTGAAGAAAGTATAGAGCTCCCAGCAGTCAACGTTGTGATAGCACTAGCAGAGAATCCTTTATTAAAAATCAGGACAAAATGACGGCAGACATTGACAACAAATCATATCATTGGAAATCTTCTTCAGCATTCAATAAGGCGGCATATCTCAGAAGACTCTTGAAAGCATATCATTGGAACCGATAGAAAAGCTATGTTGCTAAAAGAAGGAAATTCCTAAAATTTTCAGTATATGATAAAGTTTTTCAGAAAGTCTCACCAACTAGGGGTGTAAGGAGGTTGCACTACGACTCAAATTAAGGCCAAGATCTTTTGGATCATATCAGTTCATTGAAAGGTCGGATTCCACAACTTGTCTACCAGATCTGCCTATATAACTCAACTTAAACATGTGCATAACATGTTCTATGTTCCTTACCTTACAACTCAGGTAGTACACTTCATATCCTAACCATGCTGTCATAATCAAATCCATTGCAGTCATTAAGGGTCTTGTGTTTCGAGAACATCCAAGTCAGATATTGGATCACAGAATTAAGTAGTTAAGTATCAAGCAGATACCTTAAATCAAATTGCCTTGGGCAAATCATACCTTCTCATAAGCTATTTGGGAAACTGGGCGAGAAGTAAAAGCCAAGTACTCATATTTATTTGAAATCACCTTACATGATAGTCAAAATTCATAAGCTTCGAGGATAAAACTCTTTACAGGGGGAGGCTGTAATAGCCCGACCCTAAATCATTTTTATCTATTTAATTAAGCCATGTTATTCTTTTTTCTCATTTATTTATCTCATTTAAGGATCCCGATTGGGAGAATTCATTTTAGGCCCTACTTTGCAATTCGAGTTTCATTTACCGAAAATAATTTTTTGGAGAAATTGATATTAGGCCTCAATGATTATGAATTAAAAGATTAAATTATTTTTCATGATATCACAATTAATTTTGAGCTACAAAAAAAAAAAAAAATTCAAGCGCACTCGGTTTGAGCTAGTTTTCGAACCCGAGCCCGTTTAAGGCCAATTTTAGCCCACCAAGACTTGACCCTACTTATTTATCTAATTACCATCATTAAGCCTTAATTATCATTAGCAAAAGCTAATTTTTGTGCTTAATTTTCAGCCAAGTATTTTTGCTTAAGTTTATTTTGCACCAAGCAATTATTCAAGACACTTTCTCTCTCCTCTTCTCTCCTCCTTCTCTCTACCCCATGGCCAGCAAACCCCCAGCCCCTATTGTGGTGTTTTTCAGCCGCTTTTCGGCCAGTCTTCAGCAAGGAATTGCAACCTCCAACCACCTCCCTCCACCGGCTATCATCTTCTACCCTCAAAATCACCAAATATCATCTCCATCTCCACTTGTTTCAAGCTCAAAGTAAGTGACTTCAATCTTATTCTTTGGATTTATGATTTTTGCTTCTTGTTTTGGTTGTTTTAATGGTGGATTATGTTGTTTTTGTTGAATTAAGAATCATCTTGGTGATGGATTATGGTGGAGTTGAAGTTAGGATTAGGGTTTTATCTTAATCATGCAAGCTTCATGTTCAAGTGTTGGATTTTGATTGTTTTAAATGAGATTTTGTGATCTTTGGCATTAGTAAGGAATATCAAGATGTTTATTCTGATTTATGTAAGTTAAAGAGTGATTTTAGTGGGTAGTTATGTGAAGAAAAGATTGCAAATATGTGGTTATTGAGCTATCAACAAACCTAAAATAGGGGTCATCTCGGGAGAAAATTGATATTGATTGGCATATCCAAAATTCATAATTTTTGGTGTAGTGATATCTGGAAAATTTAGCTTTCAATAGGCTCTGGAATTACTCAGTTTCGAGTTGTGTGGCTAAAGTTATGACCAATTTACTGAGGACTACGCAGAATACATTGAAACTGGGAACAGTTTTGAATAGTAGAATTTACGAAAAAACTGGTATTGATTGGCTCATTGAAAATTTGTGATTTTTGGGGTGTGGATAGATCAATACGTTACATTTCACAAGCCCTTTGAATCACCTTAATCCGAGTTCTGTGAAAAAAGTTATGGTCATTTTGCTACAACTGCGCAGATTGAACTGAAATTGTGCATGTCTATGTTCTACCCTAATTTTAGGGACCTCAGTATGTGAATCATTCTTTGTGTCCTAAAAAAAGTCTTAGTGGACGTTATGGGCTTTTCATATTAGGGTTTTATATCTTAGTTTGAGGTCAAGAGTGAAAGATATGGATTTTCTAATGCAGACCATCAAACGGTAACATGAGTAAATATAGAAATCATGACATTTGAAAATATTTTCAGAAGTTTCTATATAATTATGGATACTGCAAGGAAATTACAAAGTATAGTGAGTTCAACAAGTTTGGTTATGTATAGAAGCTCACTTAGGTTTGAAAACCGACTTAAGTGAGCGTGAAAATGAAATTTGGGAAGTGAGCAGAGTAATAATTCAAAATCAGTGCCCTTTGGACCAAGTTAGGGTGTTATATGAGCTTTTATGAACCTCACAGCACCCCTTATAGCATTAAACCATTTGTCACCCATTTCAGAAGTATTAAACCTTCTATTACCCATTTCAGATGTATTACACTCTCCATTATCCATTTCAGAAATATCAGAAACCCATATTTCATTTATATTAATTAAAATCTTTTTATTATTACCTCAATCATTTTCATTTGGTCTATTTTGCTTCAATTTGTTATATTTCAAGTTCAATAACCCTAACTAATTTATTATTCAGTTCATTTTGGTTTAACTTATCTTATATTGAATTATTGGAATTGTAGAAGTCTTTTTAAATAAATCAATTTCCATTAAAGTTGCAAATTATGTCAGTGAATGTGGTTTACTAACTACATTTACCTATAATTATATTTCTTTAGTGTAATCGAGCCCTAGTCTATCGTTTCCAATGTGCATAAGTATTATCAAGTGAAACATCATTTTAAAGATTTTAGGTACGTCCATTACCTGTATCTTTAAAAATTAGAGTGTATTTATCAAAGTTATCATGTTTTGATAAGCACATCAATGAATCAATTTACATAGTGATTTATCAATTAATTAGTAACCCCGTCAATTATTATCTATACCGCATTCACCCTTCAGTTACCTGCGCGGCCTCAGGCCATGGTCCCCGATCGACTTGGCAGGTGTACACCTATCCATAGATCATAATAGTATCAAGGGGTTCACTATCAAATAATAACTAGTAATGCAGCTTTACATCACCTCATTCACTGTTTTAACCTAAAATGAATTACAAATTGAGTCCAACCAGTTTTTCAATAATCATTTAACGATTCAGGAATGCATGTACTGAGTTTCGGCTCACAGTTCAAAATGTTTTCATGTTTTGTTCCAGGCAAATGTTTAGAGAATTGCCCTCAGGCTAACAAATTAGCTTAAGAGAATAAGTGAAGCAAGAAAATCCAGATGGATTAGAAGAAATGCAGTATATGCATACCTTAAAACTGTATATTGAATTCTTCTATGGATGAAGATGTAGACTATATAGTGATTTATTTTACTATGGTTTACAAACCCTTCATTGGTTAACACTTTATGTGAGTGTATATGTTTGAGGTTATGCTTAGCTATATTATTTATAGCACTCATGTTTCAAGCGTTGTCCTTTTGGACAGTAGTAATGCCCCTATCATTGGGTTATCTAGATTATAATTAAGGGATTATTAAGGAAAATACAAACAGTGAAACATATTTAATTGGGAGCGTTACGCTAACCTTCTAACTAACCATTTTGATTAAGATCATGTAAACTATCCATCTTTGTCTTAGATAGGGCCCAAGAAGGGTAGACTATCTGTTGATTTCCCTTGTGATTCATACTTGCAAGCCGTGATTCATACTTGCAAGCCATGATTCTTATGGCCTAAATTTGTGGAATTATTAATGAACTCATACTTGTATTTATTCTAGCCATCCCATGACAATCTCTCCTTTCTTCATCATTTCTAGGTTCATTGTTTATCCCCTATTATGTGTAACGATCACTTGGTTACCATTTTTAGCATTCTTATCCTTATGTGCATATTTAACATCGAATTTAGATATAGGGCAACCACTCAACTAGGTTAATGAAGGAAGGTAGTGTAAATAAGCACATTAGAGCTGCAGGACAGGATAGAATACAAAATACCCCTTTTATGCTACCCCAAAAGGGCCTATACACGTAAGTCATAGGATGACATCAAATCTCTAGATACACAACTAAGAGCACAGAATGAGGACCCTATAGGCTAACCATGTGTCATCTGAAGCCACATAGGAGATGGAAGCAGACACGAGAAACAAGTACCCAAACTTGTTCAGGGTAAATCTAGATTCCTTTTGAAATTTCAAGTTTCGAGCATGAAACTTATTTTAGGGGGGGGGAAGGCTGTACTAGCCCGAACCAACCCATGATTAGTTACTTTGGTTAATTTCAATTTAATAAAGTTGAGCATCGCATTTTGATCCAATGTTTTAAAACATTTATGCAGTTGGAGGTTAGGGTGACAAAGTGGCCTCGGAATAAATTAAGTTATGTTCCGTATTAAAATAATTTGAAGCTCATAAATAGGTGAATAAATAAATAAATTAGCAAATTTATAAAAGTGAGTACTCATAGGATACACACACACACATACATATATACATAACTTGCTGAATTGTATGGTAGAAACGAGATTATTATGTTAATAAATAAAATAGAAATAAATACAAAGGGCATATTAATTAATATAAGAAGGATTTATGAGTTTCTTCCAAATAAACCATAGAAGTACTAATAACAACCTAAATATTAACCTAAACTTTAGGCCAAATATCTATTAATTTAAGATAATGGAGCAATTAGAGACTTAGTTAAAGTGACTCCCATCGAAGATAAGATGATAGAAACAAGACTCAGATGGTTTGGCCATGTGAAAAGAAGGAGTGTGGACGCTCCAGTGAAGAGATGTGAGAGGATTAACATCCCCAAAGATAAAAGAGGGAAGGGACGACCAAAGAAGAGCTTGGACGAGGTGATTAGAGAGGATTTGAAAGTTGTAGGATTGGCAGAGGACTTGGTTCAGGATAGGAGACTATAGCAGGATAGGATTAGGATCTTAGTTCGAAGAGAGTTAGTCTCGTAGTTGTCTCTCGGTTACAGTACGGTAGATTTGGTTGTGAGTCCTTTGTTCATATGTTATGTTTATATACAGGTACTACAGACATATGGGACGAGACATTGTTTGCATACCCCTTGTTATTGAGGTATAGTACCTTCCCCTGTTATGTTATACTTATGTTTACATAGTTACTACTTCTTGATTTTCTTAAGACTTCTTATTTCATTCTCTGTTGCTTATCCTTAGTTTTTCTCCGTAAAATGTTTTCAGAAAATCCTTCTTCTACAAAATATTTTCACAAAATCTTACTTTGTGGGTCTTTTGGAATCAGCCTCTCTATGGGCAGGGATGACGGTAGAGGTAAGGTGGGCTACATCTGGATCTCCCCAGACCCCGCGAAAGCTGGTCCCACACTGAGATGTGGTGGTGTTATTGTATCTATTAATTCAAGAAGGGAAAACAAATTAGCAATATAAGATAACAACATTAAGGAAAAGTTTTTTTAATTAAAAAAAAGAGCCAATAAAACTGATCCCTTTTCCCTCTTTCTTCACCTCCCTCCCTCCCCCCAATCAGACGAGTGGACCCATTTATTTGATTCCTCCCCAGCCAGTCACACACACACCTCCCTTTTCCATCCCTTGCACTTTCACACAAACCTACCTTACTGGCTTTGCGTCGCAATGCCACCCTCTACGGCTGTCTTTGGCCTGTCTAGCTCTGCCGCCTACCGCCTAATAGCCACCGACCAACATTTCCCCCACTTCTCTCTTATCAATTGAGTAAAGGTGAGGATTATCCCAAGCTTCTTTACATCTACTTTTACTTCTTATTTCTTCATTTAATTGACAAATCATGCTTTTTTTACATTACATGAGTGTGATTGAGAGAAAAATGGCCATTACAAAGATAAATTTTAGTGGTTGGAATGTGGAGATGTTTATTGATATTCATGAGCATAATGAGTTAGATGTGAGTTGCCAAATTTTAGCTCTTATGGATTGAGTGAGTGAATTTGAAGGAGTTTTGCTTGTATTTTGAATAAAATTAAGGATTGATTTCAGGTGTGGATGTTTATAGAGGAAGTGAGTGTGGCATGTGAGTGGTGAATAAAGCATTTATGTAGTTTAATTTGTGTTAAAAATTGAGGAGTTTGTTGTATTTCTTCTTTAGTGAAGATAAGGGATAGCTATGGGAGTGTTGAATCATTGTGATGGAAGGGAGTATTCAATCATTATTATAGAAGGGTTGAGGTTGAAGATAAGGAAAGATGCAGTATACGTCTAGAGGATTTTGAAATAAGTTTGTTCATTTAATGTATCTTGAAATTTACTTGAGAAATTGAAAGGAATTCGATGAATTTGGATGGTAAAAGTAATATAGTTAAGTTAATTGTGGAGGTTGAGCCTTGTAATGAGATTAATGCATTAGAGATGACATTAATGACTAATTGTGTGGTCACTAAAAGGGGGGTGAATACAAATCGAATCATGCTCAAGTGGGTAGGGAGCAGCATAACTCATGTGGTTCAAATCGAATACATGGAACTAAAGTCTACTTGAAATCTTTAGTGAGAATACATTTTGATTGTACCCGAAAGCGTGGATATGACATTGAGAATAACCCAGAATTGCAAATTGAACTTGCCTAGTCTAAGACCTCTATGGACAAATTACATCACTAAAACCTATAATAATAATAATAATAATAATAATAGCACTAACGTAAATAACATTAACAACCATATTATTATTAATAACAAAGTTGATAATATTAATACCCATAATGAATATGACAGTATTACCGTCTTTAATAATAATAGTAAACGCAACCCAAAAAAAAAGAGGGTGGCTTAATACAAGAGAGAAGATAAAAATAAATGTGTGTGTTTATGGAATTAGTAATGGGTAGATTGATAATTACAAAAGGCATCAAGTTAGGAATTATTTACTAAGATTGCAATTAATTAAAAAAATATTGAAACTTTACTAACCTTGGAGATGTACATTTAGAGTTGAAACAAGGCCATTTCTATCATCACTATGCCAAATATTTGGGAAAAAAAAGGGGAGAGATTTTTAAAATTTTCAAGTACGTTTATTGTATGTATCCTTTAAAAGTTCAAATATTTTTCATAAATATCAAGTCTCATAACATATAATTATTTAATGAACCATTTTCAAGTATTGTTTTGCCATATAATCTAGTGAACGCACCAATTATAAATTAACAGGGCTTACGCCCTTCAGTTCGCCCATGGACCTCAGATCAGGCTATTCAATCAGCTTGGCAGGTGGATGCCTACTCAATGATAACAGTATATGTATGAACTCATCAGTTTGGCTTCCACTTTCATATAATCACCAATAACAATTTTAACATAACCTTCCTTGTATGATTTCGAAATAAAATAAATTAAAAGCACGCGCTCACTAAAAAATGAGTTTCGATCTTTACAATCTAGGAGTAAACGTGTTGAGTTTTTTAGCTCATTATGTGAACATTTTTCTGTTTTATGTTTTAGGTAAATAAATTATGAAGTTCTTGTCCGGCAGCACCAGGGAGGCCAAGAGACAGTCACTGATGTCTAGACAAGCTCACAGTAACATTTCATAAAAGAAAAAGAAAATAGTGGTTTTTTGGAACGCAAATTTGTGGACTGTTGAACTTTCAATTGAGTTTAGGAATGTATAAATATGCACTGATTGGTATTCATGTAGGATAAAGTGCATTATAATATTTATATTTAGTAAACTAATTAAGCCTCATCCTCCGCAGGATAGCATAGCGTCCAAATCATGACCCCTTCCTTAGTAATGACCAATTATTTAAGACTAATAAAGAGGTTAAGAGTTAAGGCACTATATGTACTGTACCATAAGTTAGACTTGTTGTGCTACATGGCTCAGAGTGTTAGCCAATTAAAAAGATACAAGTTCAATGGTTGCTGGTAGCAAAGATGGAGATGATTAGATGGTTATGTAGTTATCTGAGGGTAGGTAGAATTAGGAATGAAGTAATTAGAGACATAGTTAAAGTGACCCCCATCGAGGATCAGATGAGACAGACTACATGCAGATGGTTTGGTCATGTGAAGAGAAGAGGTACGGATGCTTTTGTGAAGAGATGTGAGATGATTAGTATCCCTATAGGTAGAAGAGATAGGGAATGACCAAAGAAGAGCTTGAATGAGGTTCTTAGATAGGGCTTAAAAGTTTTAGACTTGACAGAGGATATAGCTCAGGATAGGATAATACGATGGGATAGGATTAAGGTCATGGAGCATATAGAGGTAGCTTCATAGCTGCCCTTAATATGTCGTTGTGTGTCACTGATTGTTTTTTCTATTTTTCATTTGTCGGGATGGTTGCAGGTAGCACCATCGTCTGGGAAGAGATCATATTAGCCTTCCTCTGTTTATCAAGGTATTATACTTTCGTCAGTGATGTTATACTTATGTTTTGCATAGTTACTATCACTTGTTCTATTATTATTTCCTAGTTCATTGTTTGTGCTTATCTTTAATTTCTTGTTTGAAATGTTTTTATAAAATCCTTTTTTGTGGGTTTTTTAGAATTAGCCTATCTACAGGCAGGGATGTCTATATACGTAAGGTTGTCTACATCTGGATCTCCTCAGATCCCATGAAAGTGCGACCCACACTAGGAGGTGTTATTGTCTTAAATATGCCAGGTTACAAGCATTATCCATCCGCAAATGCAACCCCCCCCCCCCACAAAAGGCAAACAAAATCTACAAAGGGCGAAAAAGCATGAAACTTAGACAACCCTAAAGAAGAGAATAAGGAGGTTGGTCATATTTACCTTTGCTTTTGGCATTGATTTGTGAATATTGAATAGGCCATTAGAGCACTCCTCTAGCAGTAAATGAAGACAACTTATGCCAAAAGGTAGATCTTTGCTAAGAAATAAAGCATCAAAGTATAGCATTGCGTGATGGCGGCAAAGAAACCAGTTAAGGATGGTTTCTTTAGTAAAACTGCACTCAGCGGTTCATTAGAATGATGACAAAATAGGACTAAATATTGTCAGCGAAATTTGTCTCAAAAAAAAAAAAAAAAATTCATAGCGCATCACATGTTTGGAAGAGATTTGAATTCATTCATTCCAAACCAGTTCACTAAAAAAAAAAAAAAATCCTTTTTCATAAAAACCAATTCAACAAGAAGGATAGTCAAACTCAAACTCAAGAACTGAAAAAGAAATGCAATCAAAGTAAACAATATTCATAACCAGGCATCACAAAAATGTCTTTTATTCACTTTTTTAAAAAAAAAACTCACTGATTGTAACCGCTTCCCCAACATAAAAGGGAAAAAAAGAGTAGATAGAATGTCAACATAGCAAAAGAGACACTAGTGTCAAAAATTTAAACTGGGAGACCCTCTAGGAATACAAAGACAGACCAAAAAATCAAATCTTAAAATAGGGATGAGAAGAAGAGAAATGAATTAGTTCATGTCAAAATTTCAAAAGTAGTAAGAGACAACAACAACAACAACTTCCAGTATAGGTCCCGCTTTTACGGGGTCTAGGGAGATTCAGATGTAGACAACCTTACCTCTACTGGCAAACCTGCGTATAGAGAGGTTGATTCTAAGAGACCCACAAAAACAAGATTTTGTGAAAACATTTTATAGAAGAAGGATTTTATAAAATATTTTATGGAGAAAAACTAAGGGTAAGCCGCAGAGAATGAACCAAGAAATACAAAAAAAATCAGGTGGCAGTAACTATGTAAACATAAGTGCAATAAGGTATAGAAAGATACTGTACCTTAACAAATAGAGGTAGGCAACCAATGTCTCTTCCTAGACGCATATATTACCTGCATGCAAATATGACATACGAATAAAAACCACAACCAAATCCACTCTACTGCGACTGAGTGACAACTACGAGGCTAACTCTCTGTGATCAAAGATCTTAATCCTATCCTGCCATTGTCTCCTATCCTGAGTCATGTCCTCCGTTAACCCTACAACTTTTGAGTCCTCTCTATTCACCTCGTCCAAACTCTTCTTTGGTCATCCCTTCCCTCTTTTACCTTTGAGGATGTTAATTCTCTTACATCTCCTCACTGGAGCATCCACACTCCTTTCTTTCACATAGCCAAACCATCTGAGTCTTATTTCTCTCAGCTTATCTTCGATAGGAACCACTTTAACTAAGTCTCTGATTACTCAATTACTAATTCTATCCATTCTTGTATAACCATACATCCATCTAATCATCCTCATCTCTGCTACCATTAACCTTTGAAACTGAGTCTTCTTTATAGGCTAACACTTCAATCCATATAACCCAGCAGCTCTGACTACCATACGATAAACTTTGCCTTTTAATCCTACGGGCATTCTCTTATCACACAGCACACTTGAAGCATACTTCCATTTTTGCCAGCCCACTTTTATGCGATGGCTAATATCTTCGTCAATGTCCCCTTCATGATGAATGATCGAGCCTAGATATTTAAACTTCTCGACCTTTGATAATTGCATCCCCTCAATAGTGACTTCTCCCCTCGCATCTTTCCTTCCACTGAAACTTCTCGAATGATCTTCTTATTCTAAAGTAGTAAGAGAGAATACCATAAGTTTATTAGCTGATGACTCATTAGAATAGGCTAGTTAAAGGCTGTCGATTTGTACAAACCCCAAAAAGTTCTCATAGTTATTCATAAAACAGAACCATATCCAATGAGCAAATTCACAGATTTCTCCTTAAAAAAAATCTATAGCTTTGACCCTAAAAATTAAATCCCAAAAAAGTTTTTCTTTCCTCCCTAAATCTATAAGGAAATAGAAGAAAATAAACAAGAGAAGAAATATCACGTTCAGATTGTCATTCAAAATCAGGACAAAGCAAATTGTATTTATGAATAGGGATTCAAAATTTTGTGGCAAAGGTTTGTAGATTTAGGATTTGCAAAGAAATTAAACAAATTCCATGCTCATCAAACCTAAAAAATTAAAAATGGATGAAAATAAAGAAAGAAAAAAAATCTAAAGAAATTGAAGAGGCTGTGTTCCTGAACATGAAAATTTTCTCTTATCTTCCAATCAATTCCAGCCACTTAAAGGCCAACTCCTAGCATTACAACTTACACGCCTATTCAATAACTCACAATATAAATGCTCCCTAAAGGTCTCCCCTCATCAATGTAGCAATGAAAGCCTTCAAAATTAAGCTTAAAGGTTAAATCAACCAGGAAAACAAGGTTCAAGTCTTAAAAATGATGCACGATCTTATAAATTAAGAATATAAACTTTCCTAAAACCTCAAATAAAGACAATCTTCAAAATGAATTGACAAAAGTGAGATAATCACCAAGATCATAAATCTCTAGACAACAGAATTGATTACAATTTGCGACTCTGAGTTACCTACTATTTTACGAAAATAGTTGTTAAAGGATATTTTTTTTAGAATGTATTTACGGTACCTACTATTCTAAGTAAACTATTTGCAGGAGTCGATATTATATGAGAAAATGATTTTTAGAGATTTTTTCTTTCAAGTTCGACCTAGAACTTTTTTAATTTTCTGTTTTTTGCTTAGAAAGTGGTTAAAAGTGCACATACTCAAATTTTTATGCTTTTTTAGGAAACTATGGTTGTATTAGTTTTTAAAGTTCTTATAATAACTTCACTAGTACTAGTTATCGCACTTTGCTATTTATATCATAAATAGTATATTTTCTATGATTACAAGCCCACCTACTTAGAAAAATAATATTATAATAAAACTTAATTTCAGAATTTTGGCCAACACCTGAACTTAATCGGTGTTGGTCTCTGGTGTTCTTGTAACTTCCAATTTATAGAGATTCTTGCTCTCAATCATAGTTCCTTAGATTAGGCACACCACTAATCAAGTTTTTATTTGTTTAAGAATAGTGAAACTTGAAGTAAGAAATTCTAATAGAGATTCTTTCATTGAAAGGGGAAATCTTACAATGGAAAGATTTTAAGAGAGACTTAAGCTATGAAGATCATCATAGATACTTCCTCACATAGAAATGGAGACACCTAACTTCTCTTTTGCTCAAGTAGGCTCAAATGACCATGTCCCTTCATAACACTCATCCTCTCCTTTTATAAAGAATGTGGAAAGCATAGGATGCCCTAATAGCTGCATTTTTACATTGGTGAGTAAACTACCTTATTTTACTGACTTGATACTTAATAAGATAATACATAATGGTGCTACAACTTTTTAGAGCACTTAATGCTGACAAAACTACCCATCCATATTAAGATTTTTCATGTTTTTATCTTCAATAATGTCTTCACATCTATCATTATCCATATAATCATCAAAATCTTCATCAAATTCAAGATACTTTAGATCATATTTTTTAAATAGATCACATAGATATCTCATTCTTTTTCTAATAGGAATTTTTAGCTACAACTTCAAAGAGAAAAATCAAAGACATCTTCTAAAGTAGATCTTTTTACCTTTATATATTTGTTGAAATCACTATGATAAACAAAAGTAGTATTTCTGCAACACTTTAGAATTTTTTCTTATTCAATCAATGCCCACATTTGATAATAATGTTGGAAAAACCAATGGCTCTTGCCAAAACAAGATTATTGACTACTTCTTATCACTCTGGAAACCATTCTTATCGTTGATTATTAGGATCATTTAGATCAATTAATTGACCAAGATAATAGGCTTGTTTAGCCTTTCAATTTTTATCCTCAATCAATGCATAATATACCTCATGCAGGTTTCTATTTTATGGAGCTCTTGTTGGACTATCAAAGGATATAAGAATCCAATGGATTCTTTTTGAGACACACTTTTAAAACTTAGTTAGACGTGAAAAGAGCGCATCACTAGAAATTGGATTTATAACGACCATGTTTTAACGACCAAATATAAAATCTGTCGTTGAATATTATTAATAACGACGAAAGTGATTATTTGTCATTTAATTTCATCAAAAAATCATTATTAGGCAATGAACACTAAAATAGTTGTTATTGATTTTACAATATTTGCGGTTATTGTCAATAAGAGGAAAAGTATAAAAATTATGGAGGGCAGGTAAAAATGAAAATTAGAAAATTAAGTACAATTTCCCACCTAAGTTAAAATTATTAGGGGAAGAAATAGGTTTATGTTAACATTAATATATGTAAAGGCAAAACAACTTACAATTAATCAATGAAAACAGCAGTCATATCAGTGACTTTTTCTGGCGCAAAGAGAGAGCCCTCGATCTGCTGCATGACAATCGCCAGAAGCTTCAAACCCATAAAGCCTTCACCTCCCGCTTAACCCAGAAACCCTCAAAGCTTCTCATGTGAGTCCTCCAATTTCGATTTCTTGTCACGAATGTTGCTTCATTACACCTGATTTCAGGTTTGGGTTGCCTTCTTCTCTTCTTCTGTTCGATTTTACTTATCAATTACATTGTTCGTTTAATTGACAGAGTGATTAGAGGATATTTATTTGAAGCTAACTTGATACAGCTTAATGATCTCCTGGGAAAGCAAAAGAAATTTTAGAGAGACAAGAAGATAGAGGGAGAAGAGATTTTCTATTTCATTCTTCGATGCCCTGCCTTTCATACTGACTTCCCTTTTTATTACAGAGGTTGCTAATTTCTCTCTCTCTCTCTCCTCCAACTGACATAACAAACTAGCCAAACAAACAACTAATTTCCTCAATTTCCGCCCAGAGTCATGCATTCCTCACGTGATTATAATCAACTTGTATCATAACTGCTCATGATTTTGACGAATTATTCTCTTTGCAGATTGCTTATTTTGCTCGGGGTCTACCAACTTAGCTAGTGCTTTGCGGGTGGTCAATCCAGTAGGTGAGTTTTTCTCATATGGACTATGGTTAAATTGTGCTTATGAACTGGGAATCCTGGAGATTTTGTGTTGTTGGGTGGTCGGAATTGGCTAATCCATGATAGACTTTTGTGTAAAAAAGTAATTTGGTTATGAATGCCAATAAATCTGTCAACAAACAGGATGATAAGCATGTCAGTTGGGATTCCTCTGTTTATAGGGCTAGCATTATTCCCTTTTTTCTATCACTTGAGAGTTGGATTGAAAATTGATGTACTGACTTGGGTGCCCTTCATTGTGTCATTCGTCTTCTTTGGGACTGCTCTTTTGGGTGTCAGTTATAGGATTGTGTCGTCTAGTTGGGATCCCATGAGAGAAGGCTCTCTATTGGGGTGGAACGAGGCTCACAAGAACTGGCCTGTTTTCTGGCAGTCACTATGGGGTGGTGGCAGGAAAAACAAGTACTGAATTGTTGCTGCTGATTCCAATTTTGATCTACTTACTTGGTGTCATGAAATTGGTACTACTATGGTTAATGGAAACTGATCCTCTATTTTCTTCTCCCCAACTGTTCTTGTAAATATTCATTATTGTCTTATATAATGATTTAATTAAGTAGAAGCCGCAATAGTGTGAGTAATTAATATGCACATATTCTTTCCTATTAGTTTAGGTTCCTGGTTGCTTGTTGGGAGTTTGGTGGATTTGGTTTTTCTTCCAGTGAGCAGTTTTTATGGATTCTTCTGAATGTTATTCATTGGGGACATTATATGCTAGTTTTCAGTGAGTATTTAACATGCATATTTTCTTATTTGAACGGGAACTAAGAAACATAAAGGCTAGGTTACATATTAGCAGATAGCTTTGATACATATAGTGTAGGACCTTAGCTATGTGGTATCACCAGAAGCTCCGTGTTGGATTCATATGACCTTGATCGTTGCATTTGGCTGTACAACCTGGACTTCTTAAAGGCTGAAATATGAAACCCCAGCTAGCTTTCGCTTTGACATTAGTATTACTAGTTTTAAATTGCATGACATGCGTGAGTGACTAAATCTAATAAGGTAATATGGCAAGAAAATATACAAATATAAAGGTATCATTGCGTGACTTGAATGCATGATCATTTGAAAAGTTTAAGTGAGATAACCAATTAGTGTTTTTATTTATCAAAAAATCCAGTTTTGACCTTATATTACTGACACTAATAAGCAATGGCCTTTGATATATTTGAGAGACCAGTTTCTGACAGTGGACAGATCAGTAGGACTTATAATGAACCTTTTGAAATAATTTACATATGTGGTATTCGCATGCTTGTAGTGCTATCTAGCATCTACTTTGGATTATCAGGGGTTATGCATTTTGTTGCCAAGTTTTTATCTTATGAAGGGATCTTATGCCACACCATGATTCCCACCACTTATTATGAGTTCTGTTTTGGAGGGAACCGAGATGGCCAAGATGTATGCTGCTTAATGTGATAGAAATTTTTAGAGGTCCTGTTCATGGTAGGATATGGAAATTGCTGCAGTTGCATAAGTCATGTTTCTAAGCTGCTTGTTCGAATTTCAACTAGGCAACATTACGAATTATGTTGCCAGATGTATGCTGTCCTACCATGATAGATGTTACTAGAGGGGGTGGTCATGCTAGAATATGGAGACTACCACCGCCTTAGTAAAATTTCTAAGTTTCTTGTTTCAACTTTCAACTATTCAACACTACACATTGCCGGGATAAACAAGATGATATGACATGAAATAGTCATTTTAAATCTGCTATGGAAGTTCTAGCACATTGTTTTCCAGTCAAACCTTATAGAAGATACAGGTTGAGTTGGGACTAAACAGAATATAGGCGAAAAGACTGCAGCATTAAAGGGGAGGAGAAGACTTGAAACTGAGAGTTTAGCTTCATGTAAGAGTTTCAGGAGTCTGTGAAAATCTGTTTCCACTGAATACATGATCAGTCAAAAGTGTAGATGATCATCTTTTACAGACACGCACCCTACTAACTGGTTGCATGCTTCTTGACTTCCTGTTTCATACTCCTGTATTTTTTCCCCTTTGTTTATGACTTCCATTTCTCCTGGATTTCCATTTCTTTGATCTTTGTGTATCTTGCTCTCATATGCATTTTTGTGGATCTTCTTCCTTTTGAATCTTTAAAGAGGCAGAAAGGGAGGCCTTGGGACCTCAACTGTGTCAAAACGTGGAAGAGAGTGAGAGACATGTTAAGGTGTTAGTTGCAGGATTAGATTACAAAACAAATTATTATAAAGGTAGTTATATTGTTCTACATTTCTTTAAGCTGGCCATGTGTACTGCTACTCTAATACGGGAATATGTAAGAACTCATCTATACATTAATAGCAGCATATTAGTGTATAGATGAGTTTTTACATAATCTGGCAATGGGCATTTAGAAATATGAAGTTTCCACCTTTATTTGCCTCCCCCCCCCCCCCCAAAAAAAAAAGAATCTGATGCTTATGATAGACATGTACATATAGTTGGCTTTTGAAGGTATATAATGCTTCAGATATGATCCAGTATAACTTAAAAAAAGTCATGATGTATTTGTGCTGGATGCTTATAGGAAAGAGTAATGGGGAGACATTAGTTGAATGCGTACGGGATTCTTGGTAGTATTGTGCTCCATAATAATTTGGGTTACTCTGCTGTGTTCATTTCTTCTTTGTTACTATTCTGACTTCCTTACTATCAAATTTACCTACCTTATTTTCACAAGGCTAATTGTTCTATGCAGTTATTAACATGGTTATTATTGTATTTTACTCTTGTGACAACTGCTCAAACTGCTGAGTGTTGAAATATCAGCGAAGTGCCAACTTATATAATCGCCTGTACTGCTCATTCCAAGTTATTCTGTTGCCCCACTTAAATGCTTCAAATGGGCATTGTGCTTTATTGGATGACTCAAAAGTAATATCTATCTCCATTTTTCTGGACTATTTAAAAAGTCATTTGTAATTTTGTAACTTTATAGAACACCGGACTGCTATTATATGACCAAACTATTCCACTTCTTTTTATATGCAGTAGCATATTGTCAATGCTTCTCATATTCAGGTAGAGTGGAGATAAGCGTGAAGGGGAAATACTGTTCGGGGGGCAAGTAAAGGTGGAAACCTCGTTTTCTAAATGCCCCTTTCGGGATTCTGTAAGAACTCATCTATGCACTAATATGCTGCTATGAGTGACTAAATGGAGTGTGCAGATTTTGATTCCAAAAGCACTAGATGGATTTTTCTGAGGTTTCTTTTCAGTCCCACAGTCATCATACGCAGCAGTGAGCTTTTCATTCTGCTGATGAGTTGAATTAGTTGACTTGACTACACGTTTCTTGAGGTTCCTACAATCGATTAGGAAAGAGCATGCCAAAGCAGAAGAAAGAGACACAAAGAATAGAAACCTATTTTTCTGTAGGTTTGTTGTGACTCTACTCATGACATATATAATCTCAAAGTTTTGGTTGATGAAACTGTTTAATGTTATTATTGATGTTCGTTTGGTAATATTTGTTACAATTGCATTGGTCCAAGCAAGGGCTACCATGGCTTGTGCTTGCCCAACTTATATTTGTCTTTTTCTTTTTTTTTGTTTCCATTAAAGCAAGTGTATTAAACTTGTAGTTGAAAGTTTGTGACTTAATTTACTCACTTTATTTTCTGACGTTACTAACAATTATCCATTTTTTTTAGATGCTTGAAGATGAGGGTTGTTCAATCGAGTTTGATACTTCCCCAATTTTATCAAGATTGATGAAGATAGAGGATCATCGCCGACTTTGTTTCCTTTTTTTTTTTTTTCCACTTGACATCTACTGTACTAATTAGATGTCAACTTTGAGAACAACTTTTAACTTTTCATAACATTAGAGGTTTCAATATGCTTTAGTTTGTTACTTTAGTTAAGCTTTGTGATGATTATCTACGAACTAATGGTATTCAGTTCAATAGATTAAATTTTAATTCAAGTCATAATAGCATTTTTATGCTTCCCTAAATCAATTGTTTGACATATCATTCAAAAATTAAGTGTAAAATATTGCTATGTAATGTTATTAACGACAAAACGAATTGATTGTTACTAATTTGCTTATTTGTGCTTTAATGACGAAAAAGCTTGTTGCTAGATTTCATTAAAATAGTAACGAGAACCCATTGTTCTTGTGATTGATTGTGATTTTGAATGTTCTAATTTATTATTGTTTAAGTAACGACAAATAATTTGGTTGATATTAGTATATTGTTCATGGTTATTTATTCAACCAATAACGACGACTTCTTATTTGGTCGTTATTTAAAATAACGATGAAAAATTTCAACTCGTCGTTAAGACTATTAACGACGGGAAAACTTTTAACGGCAATATATTATGCTTTTAACAACCAATTTGTCGTTAGAAACCTTTTTTCTAGTAGTGACGGGTACTTCAAATTAGGGATTTCTATGAGGAAAGCTACAATCTCATACTCCTAGACTTTCATGATAAGGTCATCTAGAGGGATTGAATTTGATAGGAATCTAACACCATGAACTTCAGATGTATTAGAGAAGAAGATCATAGTACTCCATGATTACAAAATATCATAGGAATATTTATGATAGTAGTTCATTTGTAACGTTGAAATGTTAAATAGTGGTACCATTAGATAAGTAGAAGACAACAGACCAGAACATGAAATACATTTTTGCAAGAAATTTCAAAATACCCATAAGGATTCAACTACAACGAGAAGCTTGTTCTAATACTTATGGCACTTCGTTTTTTATTTTCTGTTTTTTTTAGCCGGAGTTATGCTTTGATGTTCACAATTAACAAGCTCACAAGTTAAACTATACATATGCATAAATGTGCATGCATATGTAAATGTAAATACACAAGTAAACACACACACACACACACAGATATATATATATATATATAAACAAACACACACACACATATATATACACACACACATACACATTTACATATGCATGTACGAATGCATGTATGTATGTATGTATGTATGTATAAATATACTACTATATAACTATATATATATATATATATATATATATATATATATATATATATATATATATATATACAAACACACACACACGCATATATATACATACACACACACATACACATTTACATATGCATGTACGAATGCATGCATGTATGTATGTATGTATGTATATAATATACTACTATATAACTATATAACTATATATATATATATATATATATATATGTATGTATGTATGTATGTATGTATGTATGTGTATATATATATATATATGTGTGTGTGTGTGTGTGTATGTATGTATGTATGTGTGTACATATATGTATATATATTTGCAAAGTAAGGATAATTTTATTCTTGGTCAAACTATGTACAAGTATTGTATGTATCAAGTCACTTGCTTAAGACTAAGTCTGTGCATTTCTGATATCCCTTGGTATGTTTCGCTAGGTATAACACTCTTTGTCTTGTGTGCTCCTTGGTGATGTATGCTGTGGATTTCCATCCATTTGGTATTCCTTGATATTTCAGCTCATTTATGGCTCTCCAAATATGGTAGATTGTTGCTGTGAAAACAGTATATAAGATCGTTTTGTGCTTTTTGGCAGGGTCTAATGTATAAGTTGGTCATACCATCCTTGCAGGCTTATGTGCATTGTACCTTCAGCCATAAGGTGGTGTTATTCCAGATATTCCTCACACATGAGCACGTGAAGAAGAGATGTTCTAGTGTTTCTTCTCCCACATTACAGAGGTCACAGCCTATGGGTATTCCAGTGACGTACCTACCTAGCCTAGTGCTAACTGGTATTTTCTGTTGCATCAGGAGCCATGTTATAAATGAGTGCCCGGGTGTGGCAGGCTTGGGCCAGACAAGTTTTGTCCAGCTTGTTTTTCTACGGTGTGGGCTTAGATACCATTCATATTCTGAGCTGACCTTATCGTCTCTAGTTGGATTGCTTTTCCAGTGCTATTTTTTCGTTTCCAGGCTTCCCCATTTGAATTCTTCCTTGACTGAACATAATTTGGTCCAATACTATAATCCCACCAGTCCTCATTTAACAGGTATTTCCCATGGACCTAGTGAATCCAGAGACTATCATTCTTCATGGCTATTTCCTATACTAGTTTTGCTATTCATGCTTTGTTCCCTTCTAAGTTTTTAAGGCCAACCCCTCCATTTGCTTTTGGTAGACAAACTTCAGTCCATGCCACATATGAAGCCTTTTTGTATGTACTATTTGCACGCCGATGGAAGTTTCTACATAGTGTATTTACTTGCATTATGACTTCTTGAGGTAGGATAAAGACTTTTGCCTAGAAGGTATATATCCCTAATAGCACTAATTGAATAAGTGTAGGACAACCTGCATGTGAGAGATTCCTTGTGGACCATGTTTTTAATCTAGCTGTGATTTTGTCCACTAAGCTTCTACATTCCAGTTTGCTTAGCCTGCTGGCTGTGCTTGGGGCTCCCAGGTATCTGAAAGGGAGTGAGCCTGCTGAGAATCCTGTGATGTGTAGTATTTCTTACTCTATCTTTGGGTTACAGCATCTTAGGACTATTTTAGATTTGCATGTGAGAGATTCCTTGTGGACCATGTTTTTAATCTAGCTGTGATTTTGTCCACTAAGTTTCTACATTCCAGTTTGCTTAGCCTGCTGGCTGTGAGTGGGGCTCCCAGGTATCTGAAAGGGAGTGAGCCTGCTGAGAATCCTGTGATGTGTAGTATTTCTTACTCTATCTTTGGGTTACAACATCTTAGGACTATTTTAGATTTGCTATAATTGGCTATAAGGCCAGTTGTCTCTGAGATTACTTAGAAGGCCTTCGTTAGGCATTAGACTGATTTCACTTCTACTGCACAAAAGAGCATCAGATCATCCACAAACATAA
Organism: Carnegiea gigantea; assembly: GCA_029747015.1. NCBI lineage: Eukaryota > Viridiplantae > Streptophyta > Magnoliopsida > Caryophyllales > Cactaceae > Carnegiea > Carnegiea gigantea. The sequence continues at coordinate 224,253 of JAKOGI010001492.1, forward strand.
GTTGTACCAATTCCTGCTTCTTGCACCCTGAGTGGTATTTGAATGATGGATTAGCACTTGCATTCTTGAGAGATCGAAAGAGATATTCCATTATGAGTACAAAGGGAAGGGGGATAGTGATCTCCTTGTCTTAGGCCTCTACCTCCTTTGAATTGCCTAGCAGTACCTCCATTCAAAGTAATGGTGAAGTTTGTGGTGGTCAAGCACGCCATGATCCATTTGATAAATATATTTGGGAATCTGAGCTTTTCAAGTAATTCCTCAATGAAACTCTAGTGAAATGAGTCAAAAGCTTTCTTTAGATCAATTTTCATGAGGCACCTTGGTGAAATGTGTCGTCTCTCATATCCCGTGGTAATTCTTGACAGAGTAATACATTGTACAAAATCTCTCTCCCTTGAAAAAATGCTCCTTGGCTTGGATTGACAATTGAGGGAAGCACCTGTTTGAGTCTATTACATATCAATTTAGAAATACCCTTGTCGATCATTGTGCAGCAGGAGATTGGCCTGAAGTCTGTGGCATTCATAAGGTTGGGGATTTTAGGTAAAACAACCAAATTTGTTGAGTTGCAAGCTTTGAGTAATAGGCTAGTGATGAAGAATTCTTTATAGTTTCGCATACCAATTTCCCTATTTCTCCCCAACATGTTTTGAAAAATCGACTTGAATAACCATCAGGCCCTGCAGATTTCTCATTAGGGATAAAGAGTATCACTTCTTTAATTTAGCATATAGTTTGTCACTGCTGTACATAGCATGAGCTACTGTTTGATTATGAGGACTGGGCCTGTTGCAATGATTTCTTGTGAGATATGAGTGTATTCTATCTTTTGTTCCCCTAGTAGCTTTTGGTAAAACTCTGTGATGGTTTTTGCTACTGCAGAGAAACCATCTACTCGAGTACCCTTTGCATCATTAATGGAGCATATGTCATTAGCTTTTTGTCACTGCTTCATTTTTGCAGAAATGAATTTGGTGCATTGATCCCCACTATTAAGCCAACCTTGTTTACTTTGTTAGCGCATGAGCTTGATAGATGAATCGAAGATGTCCAGGTATCATTCTCTGTCTTCTTTTTCTTTGTTCTGCAGTTATATGTTAAGAGGGTCATGATGTAACTGCTTTTAAGTGGATTCCAAGTGAGCTTTGCTGATGGCCAATTGGTTGTAAATATCCTTGAATCTATAAGTATTCAGTTGTTTCAGTGACTTTTTCAGCTCTTTAAGCACTTGTGTAAGCTGTTACATCCTACTACCTACTGGTTTGTGCTTAAGAGCATTGCCTATTATGGTATGAAACTGGGGATACTTACTCCACATATCACAATATTTAAAGGGAGTTGTGGTTCTTGGGCAGTTGGGGAACATTATTAGCAGGGGAGTGTGGTCTGATATCCCCTCAGTTAGATATTCAACTTGAGTGAAGTCAAAGAGATGGTAACATTCTAGGTTGGTGAAAACTCTGTTTATTATGGACCATATTCTTTCACCATTGCGGCCCCGGTTTGACCATGAGTAATAGCATCCATAGCTTCTCATTTCCATAAGTTCACACTTGGTTACACAATCTGCATATTCTCTAACTTCATTGTCTTGGATTTCATCCCCCCAATGTGTCTTTAGCTTATAATACTACATTAAAATCACCTATGACATTCCATGCTCCTGGTATATATTGGCTTATTTTAGTGAGTTTATGCCATAGAGGTCTTCTTTATTCCTCTTTGTTATGGCCATAGACAAATGTGATATGAAATTTCTAAGTGCTGAGTTGAGTTACTGCACAATGGATCAACTGGTCTGTCGTTGCCTTAACCCTTATTGTATATTTATTGGGTTTCCACGCTAACCATATTTTGTCTTTCTCTACTTGTTGAATATTGGAGTGACATTACAAGCCATATGGTGCATTAGCAACCTTGCTGATGTTCTGTGCTTTGACTTTGGTTTCCAACAACCCTACCAAGCCTATGCAATGCTTACTGAGGACTAGTGATATTTCCTCCTTTTCATTCAGGTCATTGAGGCCTCTTATATTCCAATAGAGTATATTATCCATGTGGGGGATGCACTTCCCCAATTTCATGAGTAAAATAAATTAGACATCTCTGCCTCTGGCAGCAATGGGAGATTGGCGGGCTGTTCTTCTTGGGGTTACATATTTTTAGCTATTTCTTGTTGGTTGTTCCTCGTCTCTTTATCTAGACGGGGATTGACAACCATTCTCCACTTTTGTCTGATTACCCGTTTCTTCTCGCAGTCTGCTTCCAGATGTCCATACATAGAGCAATGATCACATTTCAAAGGTTGCCATTCAAATTTCACTCATTGCCTTGTAACAAGGCCTTTATCATTGATGTAGCCCACATATTCTAGGAAAGGACCCTTCAGGGGAATGTCTATGAGTAGCCTTGCACAGCTGAGAAATGAATTATCCATTGTTTGCCAGTCTGTTTTGAGGGGTACACTTAGTGAACCCCTCAGTATATCACATCAAACTCTGGAAATGGTATCCATAAGGGAAGGGAGCTAATAGAGATTGTATCTAAATCCAAGTGCCCACTCCATGCTTTTATACTGAAGGGTTCGCGATAAAAATAGTAGACACCCTTTTGCAGGACTGCTTCTTTGCCTACCATTAAGTTGAAAGGCACAAGGTATAGTCCTTTTCGAGCTGCTAACCCATTGTCTATGTCATATTGACTCGAGATTCGTCGCACATAGCCTTCAATGACACACACACACACACACATATATATATATATATATATACACCTACATACACACACATACACACCCATATATATATATAT
>JAKOGI010001493.1:0-5000 GCA_029747015.1 Carnegiea gigantea
TATATATATATATATATATATATATATATATATGCACACTCCATAAGTATGTATTGAATTTGTCAAAGGCGAAAGCAACTCTCTTCCGGATTTCTTAACAAGAGAATTCTTGCAAGGAAAGAGTGACAAAAATATTGTTTTGCAGGAAAACAAATGAGTTCTTCCATGAACCTCTCCTTTTTTACCTTAGAGATTATGAGCTGTACTACACATTGTTCTGTGAACCTCGGTACAATGAATTCGCCATTTTTATTGACTACCATGAATGGTTGGTCAATAAAGAAATTCCCTTTTACCAATACCTCAAAATTGTTAAAGCCTACCAAGCAGTGCTACGAGACATAAACAATCATCCAGTGCTTATCATCATGCCAACGGGTTTCATAAAAACCTGCAAATATTTTCACCAACATTTTGAGTATTGGACCGCATTTGAACCACATATCTTCAAATTCGTTTCAAAAATATTCCTACTAAGGCTCGACCTACTCAAATGAATTTAGAACTTCTTGAACATTGCAAGAAGGAGATTCAAAGCCTTCTTGACAAAAAACTTATCAGACCTTCAAAATCTCCTTGGAGTTGTGCAACCTTTACATTAATAACGAGTCTGGGGACACCTCGTTCCTTTTCTGCCGCGTTATTATCGTAAAAGGCTGCACAACAAGAAGGAGATTCAAAGCCTTCTTGACAAAAAACTTATCAGACCTTCAAAATCTCCTTGGAGTTGTGCAACCTTTTACGTTAATAACACAGCAGAAAAGGAACGAGGTGTTCCTAGACTCGTTATTAATGTAAAAGGCTGCACAACTCCAAGGAGATTTTGAAGGTCTGGTAAGTTTTTTGTCAAGAAGGCTTTGAATCTCCTTCTTGCAATGTTCAAGAAGTTCTAAATTCATTTGAGTAGGTCGAGCCTTAGTAGGAATATTTCCTTCATCAAAATCAGGCTCATAAGGTAAAGAAATGATATGTTTCTTTCTTTCCCAGAATGCATTGGGAAGGTCAGAACATATACGTTTCTTAATTAGTTCTTCAACATTGTTGATTTTGAGCTGAATAGAAGGATCTTGTAATTGTTCTTCGATACGAAGATATGAAATTTCTTCTTGTAAATGGCAAATTTGCTTTCTTTTGGTTTGCAGACTATTAATCTGCTTAAAAATTAAAGATGCTTGCAAACTTAAAATCTCTTTTTAGTGAGCAGAAGATAAAAAGAGAAATGAAATAGTGTTGCCCATAATTTTTGTATGGACACCTGTTTCATTAACCGTAAAAGGATAAATTTGTGTAAGAAATGGAGTTCCTAAAATTATATAATTAGAAATATTGTCTACGATAAGAAAAATGTTTTTAAAACAATAATTGTTGTTTTTAATATAACCTTTGTTAAGCTTGGAATGAATGTTCAAGGGTTTGCCATTAGCACTAACTAATTGCTCCCTTGTTCGTTCACAAAACTTTGTAGGAACAATTCTTGTCTTAATACAATTTTGATCTGCCCCACTGTCAATGAGGGCAACAGCATTAATTGAGAAATCATTAACTACAAGAGTAACAATAGAATACCATTTTTGAAATGTTACTTTGGAAATTGTTTGTAAAAATTAGGTTTGAGGAATTTCAGTTTCATGAATGCCTGAAATGTTTTCTGTTTCAAGCATTGGTGGATTTCTTTTGAAAGATTCAAGAAGAGCAAGTTTTGTTTCTATCTCAAGATCTTTTGTTTTAAGACCAGAAACATCTGTTTTTAGAAAACGAACTTGAGTTTTGAGATCATTAATCTCAGTTTGAAGTTGTTTGGTAGTAATTTGTTGATAAGGATTAGTAATAGGGTATTGATCAAAGATTTGTGTTAATGAAGACGAAGTAGAAGGTCCTAATTCGAATTTAGGAGGCTTCTCTTCTTCTTCAAGGATAATACCTTTTAATTTTTCAAGGTATTCTCGCTTTGTTTCGATATCAGGAATTTGGCAAATGAGATCAAGAAGAAATTCCTTTTGTGGTTTACTGGTATTAACGTTTAAGGATAAGATTGGAGATGATTCGTACTCTGAATCTTCACTGGACTCAGTATAGTAATCTTCCTCTTGATCAGATCCAGAAACGTTTGTTGTCAAAAGGGCTAAGAGTTTTCTCTGTAGCTCGGGTTCTCCAGAAAATAACTCATTAATTTTTTATTCAGTTTTGGATTGGAAGGCTTTGTGGCCTATTTTGCTACATTTGTAGCAGACTACAGGCTTCTTCTTTGGTTTAGAAGCTTACTTCTTTTTGAGAACAGGTTTGGGCTGTTCCTTTTTGACAAATGGTTTGGGCTGCTCTTGAAAGGCTCCTTTTAAAGTAGGTTTGGGCTTTTGTTTTTGCAATCTTTTGCGAGTGGTAGAAGGGGCTTCAATTTTGGTAATCCCAAATGCTTCACAGAAAGTGCCCATCTCTTTACAAGATTGTGCTCATTCTGATCCATATTTGGATTGGATTTTGATTTCATTGCAAAGGTTCATCCTTCAGATTTGATAATACCAAACAATTGATCAAAGGTTAGGAGGCCAAAAGGGATGTCATTGGTTCCAAAATTTTGATGCAGTTTATTAAGGATTCTTTCTCCAAAGAGTTTAGGTAATCCTGCAATAAATCTTTCTTTTCAAAAGTCTTGGGTTCCATCTTCTCTTTTGAGTACATGGGTTAGGAAAAGATCCTTATACCATCGATAGTCGGTCGGGGTTGGACAACGAAGGTCAATAAGGATAGTTTTAGAAGCAGCTTGTTCTTCTCTGGGGTTACCTAAAAAGTGTAAGGTTATGGTATGAATGAGCATTTCTGTTCCATTTTCTTCCTCAACTTCTACACCACGATCATTGGTCTTTTTGTATTTTTGGTTAAGGATTTTTGTTCTCTCATCATCTGTTAGGAAATTATCCCACCAAGACTTCAATTGTCCAGAAAATCCTACCATTAAGGCTGTGGCAGATTGAGAGTTGGTTAGTTTACGGGCTTTGTAAGCAGACAATGCCATGGTTATTTCTTGTAGGGTACTAAGGATTTCATGTTCAGACTTGCCGTCTATGTTCCATTGGTGGACTGACTCACCATTAAATTGGGAGGTTGTAAAACTATCTCTTTCTTCATATTGAATGTCTGGGGGAGTAGGCCTTGGGTAGTAGTTTCGGTGTACTACCTGTCGTCCAATTCTTAATTTTGTTAATGGCTGATAGTGGGGGTTCGTCAAAGGTTTTTGCTATGACGTTTAGGGCTTCCTCACTATCTAAGGTCTCATCTTCTTCACTAGAGGATGAGGTATCTGAAGGTTCAATTTGACAGGTTTTGTCTAGATAAGACAACGACTTGCCTTTCTCAGTTAACTCTTGTATTTGGTCTGAGATGATTTTAAGAAAATGGGCTTTGGAAAAGGCTTCAGAAAATGAATCTTTGTTGGCCTTTGGAATACTATCAGTTTTAAAAAAGGGTTTAGACACTTGGTCAGTATAACTGGTACAAGGAGTTGATGTCAATATGGTGCTGGGTTTCTTTACTTCTTCTATCCTCAAAGAAACATGGTTTAATTGAGTGGCAATAGTCTGGAGGATAGTGTTTGTGCAATTGGCTTGTTGATGGACCTTTTTAAGGTCATTAAGTTTGACAGTATCATTTCCCTCTTAGCCTTTGCGAAAATGTGTAGCCAGAATGGGTTCACCTTTGAGGAGGATTTTGAGGTCATCTGGTGGAGGATGGACGGAAGAAACTATGGAACCGTTTGAAAAATGCCAAATCTTTTGAAGATTTGTTTGGACATTAATACTAGGTAGAGAAAAGACATTTTGAATGCCCTTTTTTGAAGCAAATGTAGGAAACCAAAGGAAGAAAGGAAAGTTAACTTGCAGACGTTCCATGTCTGCAATCCATTCCTTTTTGATTGCTTCTCTTAGGTTTCTGTCCATTTGTTCAAACCAGGTATGTAAAGAAGCATTTCTACTGGAATAGTAGTCTACTTTGATTGTCTCCCAGTTAGTGGTAAAACCAGGTTTTGTAAGAACATTTATGGCTGCTCCTATTCCAGAAGAGGTTAGAGAAGGAGGATCAATAACGAGTTCTGGGATAGGTGCCCGGAATCGATATCTTTGAGAATGGTCTAAAGGTTCAGATTTAGCAGATGAGAAGTTAGAAAAAGAACGTCTAAAATTTGATGGACCAGGAGTAGAGAGATCTTCCCTTATGGAGTGTGATCTGAATTTCAGAATCACTCTGCCATCTGGTTCTTCAACTATTTGTTCGATTTCTCGACGTTCGATTTGTGCGGGTTGCTGAGATTCTTGCAACTTGATCTCATTAGGAAGAGTTATTTCATCCCATTTGAGTAATTTTGGAGTGAAGACTGTTGGCTTTTCATCTTCGATTTATAGTAAGATCATTTCCTGAGAATTTGAAGGAAGAGGGTTAAGAAACCTTGTGTTCAAATTTATAGATATAAGTCTAAAATAAACTCGATACATAACCACAAAATTTTTGAAATCTAGAAACTCGTTACTTTGGATGTGCACATCAAGTTTAAGAGCTTCTGTGGTCATAGGACATGTTAGATCTACCATAAAATCCGGATAACAATTGAAAAAGATAGGACCTTTGCAAATGTTAGTCTGAATAACAGCTAATAACGAAGATTTGTATTTTTTCAATCTTTTGTCTCTTAAGGCCACGTAAATTGGAGCATTAATACCTTTCTTTAAAAGAGGTCTAATGACTACTTATACTAAACCAATATGCATAAATCTATATTTGGCTTTCAGATGACTATCGATAGAATATTGCTTTATCATATCGATAGTTTGTAGGCCATTTTGTAAACTTATGACTTCTTCATGAGTTTTACAAGAATAGGCTTTGATAAAATCAAAGGTACCAATTTTGTAAATTGTGTCTATCTCTATTCTAGGTAAATTCCCATTGGCATAATTGTCTGGGGACGGTGCCCTAAAGATTGGACTTGTTCTTTGTTCATTTGAGTTAAC